>JACJUY010008462.1:7545-19796 GCA_014220935.1 Platorchestia sp. MABIK | reverse complement strand
GACCTGTTGAAAAAACTCTCTTCTTCCGAATCGTTCAAATCACGTCTTGCAAAAGCGTTATTTCAATCACATTGCATTCCTCATAGTGTCACAAAAATTTCTCCCTCTGTTGCGCTGAACAATCGTAAATTTGCTACTTCTAGAGATAGAGTTCATCCTTAATACTCTGCGTCCAGGTCTAAGCCTACGTATGTAACTCAATTTGATGTCGGTGATCCTGTTCTTGCTCTGAATTTGAGATATGGTCCCAAGTGGCTGAAGGGAATTATTGGTGGTAAAGTTGCTGTTAATATCTTTCATGTTCAAATCTTAGCATTAAATGTAATCTGGAAGAGACATTCAAATCAGCTGCTTCATTCTTCTAGTAATTTGAGATCTTTCAGTAGAAAGGCGGCTGAGCCTTCTACTTTACCGCCTGTTAGCAGTTCACCTGTACAAAATGAACCGCGTAGATCAGGTAGAATAACTAAACCTGTAATGCGAATGTGTTGTTGAGTAATGCCTTCCGTTTTTCATACGTTCATCTAAAGGGAGGGAAATTGTTATATCTAAGTGTGAGCCTTGCATGGCAGGCGCCGCCGGATGCGCCGCCGGATTGCACTTGGGTTCGGATAGGTCCGAAATGCCTAGACCGCAACCGCCGGAAGCTGGCCTGCGAAGTCCTTTATGGTGTCTTGCTACGCTTTGCATTTTACAAGCTACGGAAGATCTTTGTTTGACTTCCGGGCATTGCTAGTTTTAAGGAAGGTCTGTCAACGACGGAATCAGTACATTATTAGGAGCCTTGCTGTGCTTTTACTTTCCCTTGCTCCGTAGAAGTTTACGGCTTCTGATACTGTAGCTCCTACATTGCTAGTTTGAAGCTACCGCTGAAAATACATCAAGTTGTGTCGATAATACGACACTACAGAAATAGAGATAATGTTCAGTTGTAAATTATTGAAAACGTCGAAGAGAAAATGAAAAAGTTATATTTTCAATGAAAAGTGTGAATATAATATTATATTTTGTATGATTTGCACAAACAAAATAGTATATTTTACACTAATTATGAAGCATAATGTGATGTTTGGCAAGAATTATACAACCATAATATAAGGATTTTTAAGAATTGTGTAAAGTTGATATGTTTTCTACGAATTGTGCAAACGCAACACAATGGTATGTTTCCTACGAATCGTACAAGCATAATATTATGTTTTTAACGAATTGTGTGAGCATTATATTATACTTTCTTCGAATTATGCGAGCATAATATTATTTCCCCCAGGAATTGAGAGAGCATGCTATTATCCTTTCCGCAAATTATGATAGCATTGTATTATGTTTTTTATGAATTGTACAAGCATAATTATAATCATCTCCTTAATTGATAATTTCTGTGAAGCAAAAAAATTTACAATTTACCTTTTTTTAAAAGTTGAATTATCTCAAATCTACCTCTGTTCTCTTTTTCTTCTATAGACAATGAATTGTAAAGACCCGAAAAATGAGCATTATCACATTACAATTATACTTTTTAAAGCTGCGCAATTTGAGGCTAAGATTTTTTACATTTTATTCGTTCATTAAAGAATTTTAGTGGATTTTGTCCGTTGAGGAGATGATTTTTCTCGGAATTTTCCATGGAGAACTAAGACTAGCTCCATTATTCCTGTATTTGGGAGTTCCCTCCCACACTGTGCATCTGGTTTCCAAGTCTTTGACATTCTCTCACATTCACCTCAGTAAAGGAAGTCGCACTTGCATCAGTATTGTTCACTTAATTTACTCACCACGGTTTCCCTGTCTAACCACATCCGCTGAGAATTGTATTCAGAGCGAATAATTCCATCGCATTATTTTAATCGTGTGTGGTACTGGACTTTAATTAATGTAAATGCTGCAAAGAAAAACAGGGTAAGCGTACTCTCCGTAAGTTAAAGAGCACCTGAAAATAATTTTCTCGAGCAAAAATATTTAATAAATCCTGTCGCTGCAGCTCCTGAAATGGAAGCTCTTCTTCTTATTCTCATGTTCGATACCGAGACATTGGAAATTAAATTCCATTTTCAATTACTTCTCGTTGTAGAGTTCTGGCATCCAGATTAAATATTTCCCTCCGATTTTTTGCTATTTGTAAACACACGGGAATTTTAATTTTTCCGTAAATATCCCGATCAATTTGCAGCAACTTCTGAGAGACGAACCTGGAGTTCAATAAACTAGCAGGACCCAGGGAGTTTCTACGACTTTGTGTATTGAAATAATTAAACGGGTCGTGGCTTTGCACGATTTTTGTATTTCATTGGAATAAATCTCAACTACAAATGAACTTCTTGCTTTATTTCCAATTAAACTGTATATTCAAACAATGGGCTATTTAAACTTGTGCAGACAGTTTAATAATACAATAAAACACTTTCCCTGTACTTAGGAACACTTGAAACTTTTTATACATAATATTCTCTGATTATAGTTTGCCCTTTTCTTACTCCTTGTTTGTTGGTCAGTATAACTTTAAAGCACTCATCTGAGAATCGCTAACTCTTGAAAATGCGAGAAGAGCCCTGATGGTTCACAGGAGCTTGCATTCTGTGTGAGAGGGCGTCATTGGCATCAATAATGCAAAGTTGACCGAACTGAGGGCGCTCATTCTGAGGATGATAAGCAATAGTCCCATGATAAGCTAGACACTGAATGCAGAAACAATAACGGCCCCTTCCATGCAGCTGGAATGACAAGCTTTCCTCCAAAAGATTTGAAGAAAAATTCACACCTATACTCTTTCATATTTTAGAAAAAAGGAGCAGACTCTTCGTCTCACCCGTCAAATAGTGGTTGCAGATCATTTTGATATGGTTGCTGTAGTGACAATTGCACTTTTCTGTTGTAGCAGCAGTGAAGTGATTCATTTCTAAATTTAGGTCCTCCACAATATTCACATGTAACATTCATCTCTCCTATGACGAATGGTGCAATTAGAGCATCAGCGTTAACATCTACTGGAGGACCATGTCTTCTCAGAAGTTGTCTCTGTATAGGTCTTGTTCGCGCATTTGTGCAATTTTCTCGTCTTCAAAATTCTTCACTCATGAATAAACTGTATCTCTGTCTTTCGTTCTCTAACTGCTGCTCGCTCTGTTTATCATTCATGTTTCAGTGTCCTTTGTTTTAAATATTGTTCTCTTTGCTCTCCACCCATGTTTTCGCGCCTCTGTTGAACAATGTTTCTTTCTTGTTCTAAATACCGTTCTCTTTCTTCTTCAGTCACGTTCTGTCTCCAATGATGAACTCTTAATCTTTCCTGCTAACGTGGATTTTCATTCAAAGCTGCTTTTCTCAGCTACATTCTTCGTCTCTCTGGTAATGCCTCCTCTTTTTGCTCTTTTCTAACTCTTTGCCTGAATATTCTATTTCTGATCCAACCGGCTTTTAATCTTTGCTCACGACTCTTGGTGTCTGTGAACAGGGGATATCGAATTGCGTAGATGACAGTTGTCCTGAAGGGGAAAGAATCAAACGAAGTTTTAGATGGTAAAATTAATTGAAAAGATAAAAATCATGTTTTAATTTAGCAGTATTTTAAATATTCCATATAATAAATTGCAGGTCTTACCAGGAGACAGGTGTCGTCATTCACAGGATTTGGTCCTGCTGCGGAGATCGTGGCACCTCTGATATCCAGACGTGCGGTAGACGAAAGTAACTGTTGTTCTGACGTAGCACTTGGGAGAAAATAAATTTAAATTGATGTCATGGGTTTGATGACATTGAAAAGAATGTCATGATTTTGCATTTAATTCACCAGTTTTTCAGATACTTCATTTAAAAATCCTCAGTTCTCACCTTAATGAAGACATTAATTTACAGTGCTGGACGAGCTCTTAGTCCCAAGACAGTTGACCGCTGAATGAAGAAGTGATTGAATCGAGCGGAAATATTTAATCTAAAGCGGCCCATAGACGATCAATTTAATTGTCAATATAATTGTCAATAATGTACATTGACAATTTAATTGATCGTCAGTTTGCTTGATTGACGACCGTCAATTAATTGACTCAAAGCATTGACGCAATCGAATCAGTTTGATTTCTTATTGATGGTTTGTCAATATATTGCGTCAACATTTCATTTTTAGCTCTGGAAGACGTAGTGCATAAACCTGCGAATGCTTGAAATTTCACTTATGTGTACACGCAGATCTGGTACTTTTTGCATGCTGGAGGACGCTGCTACAAATATCTGCTATTTTTCATGTTTCATTATTATATTAAATGATTTGAATGTAGTTTAGTTATTTTATTTATTATTCTTAACCTACTTATTGAAATTATATTGCGAAGTAAAAACTTAGTACACTTATGAAGTGACCAGAAACAATAGTTAATCAAATGATGTAGTGTCCAATCGAAGGTTGTTCTTAACATTTTCTGGCTCATTTGCACGCAATTCCTCGAGCAATGCATCGGTTCGGAATATTCTGCCACGTTTCCTGAGCCAGTTTTTGGCCCACGTCTTGCATTTACGCGGGGATTTTCTGGGAGATGAAAATGCCAAGGCGAGAGCTACGATGGTAATTTCTTCGTCGACCATCACGTAAGGTGTCCGCAGAGCATATCACAGGTTTTCTTCAATTAAATTGATGAAAAGATTGACTGCCGTTTGTGGGTGGAAAGAAAATCTGATCAATTTATTGAGTCAATGAAAGTGACAATTAAATTGATCGTCTATAGGCCGCATAAGAGTATCTGTGCAACAGTCATTCGAGCAGGCTATCATAAACGCAAAATGCAAAGTTATTTTTTTCTTGTATATGCAGCTTGAAATCTCGTCTAAAAATATGTAGAGCCAATTTAACAGTGCCGTAGCATTACTACGACTCTTATCATTGAGCTACTAATCGTCACGATTGTACTAACTAACTAACGAAAGGAACAAGGAGCACTGTAATATAGAAGGTGTTATTCTATCTAAACGTATATAACGTTAGGAATTAATGTTGATCATCTATTTTCACGTAATGGAATAATTTCACAGATCTTTAAGGACACGGCTTGGGTCAACTTCCAGATAATGGTAGGCTTTTGGTTGATAAACTCATCCTATAGAAAATTTTCTTGCACATCCGACGATATAATTGGCTCTCAAGCAGACGGGGTACAGGACGCTCACTAGCGTGACCTTGGGGTGCGCCAATGGATGGGTGACCTCCCCTTCCCCCCTTATTACGAATCAGTTTTGAATGTTCCTCTACGGGAATATCAAGAGAGTTCATTCATGGCCTTGCTTGAAATGCTTTCGTATTTAAACGAAACATTCTATTACTCAGTGATAAATTATGATGGGGTAACTGAGTGTTGGTTTTGAGTCCGGCTGCTGAGTCATCAGCTAATTAGCATGCCGTGGAAACATATGATCGCCTCCCATAATTTTGAAGCTACTGGAATGGCAAATGTATCAATCGAAATCGCTCAAAATAAGCTACAAAGCGATAGAGTTGATTTAAAAAAAATTAGTGTGTTATGAACAAAAAAATTCTTAAAAACGCTGTTCTGAAACTTGCATTTATTAACTTTTGACATGGATCCTTCCCCCACAGTTTTGAAGGCACAGGATATGCCAGTATATCAATCGATAGAACTCAAATGGAGCTACAAATGCAGAGGAGTGTTTTTCGAAAGAAGACTCAGTTCAAAAATTAGGAAAGAAAGAAAAAACAGATTTTAGAAAAATGGCTCTTCTGAAAACTCACCTTTTTGGCCTTTGAATTGATTCTTCTCCCACAGTTTTAAAGATAAAGGAATGAAAAACATATCAATCAATAGCAGTTAAAAAGATCTAGAGATCCGGAGTAGAAGTTTTATTAATTTAAAAAATTATCCACTATGAAAATTATGAGCAAAATAATTTGAAAAAGCTGAAAAATTGGTCGGCTTCTTTGGGAAAAAATTCTTAAAAATTCAAAAAATCAAAATATCGAAAAACATTTGAACCGAATCTCTAGACAAGACAATTAGCTATCTATAGAACATTTTTCCAGTTCTGTAAGTTAAAATTGTAGGAGAAGAACCATTTTCCGCAACACCCATTTTTTTATGTTTAAAAAGCATATTTCTTATAAATTTACGAAAAAACACACGAGTGAAAAAATAATCTGAACATTTTACACCTATGGTAAATATTTTAGAAAACTCCATCGAGAACTTACAGACTTTTTTTCACCCCGAACCGTCCCCTTAAGAGCATTCAATGATCAAAGAAAGAAATTGTTTCTCAGCATCTTGGTGATGGATCATTTTGTTCGATTCTTCAACACTGCAATATGCTTTACAGTTTCCAGTGCGTTTTCATTCTAATCACTTTGTAAGATTTGAAAACAACTCAAATCTGACAAATGGAATTTTAGTTTTTGAATGGTAATGAACAACTCTTGGAATGTTTTTAATTCGCATGATTTCCACAATGTGGCAAAACGTTTTCTTCGCAAATTTTTCCTCGTGTCTCCAATGTAACACAATTAGTGATCTTTAAATAGCAACAAAAAATGAAACTAAAACTGTTGGTAGGAGTTATTTGTTTCACAAATCGATTGACTGTTTTGTCTTTTTAAAAATAGTTTTTTGATAATCGGCTGAGTTAAAATAATGGAAGTTATAATTCTATTTCACGTTTTTTATTCTTTTTATTATTTCTAATTGATCGATGTTGACTTAATTACGAAACGCGTGACGAACGCTGGAGATGTCGAATGTTTATTGAATGAACGGTTATGATGAGAGGAATAATTTGCCTGAGCTGAAAACTTCCGGTACTGTACAGCATGACCTAAAATGATATAAAATATCAACAAAACCTAACTAATAGGGGCAATAGAATATAACATATTTATGAAACATAACCTAACGTGAACATTCAAGGTAGTAAACATGTAACTTAATGTGACCTGACGTGATCGCTCACAGAATAACATGACGCGCAAGTACGCATGTTGGTGAGGCCAGAAGCAAATGTCTCAGACCTCAGGTCACGAGCTGAGCAAAGTTCAAACCATAGAAGAGTTTGTTGAAGCGTGCGCCTTTTAAATGTATGACGCAGGCTTAAAACCATGTATGGAATTAAATTCACACTGGAGACTTGAAATATTACACTACTCTACGCATGAATTTAGACAGCACAAAACCATGTACACAATGATTTGCCTGTAGAATATTCTGTTAAAGATTCATGTTGATTTTTAAGTGGCTTACCCGATCATTTACTGTCATGACTTGCTTGAGTGCCGTGCTTCTTGGGGCCGAAGTTGAAGGTGATGCAGCAGAGAGAGGGGAGATAGATAAAGAGTAGAGGGAGGAACTGAGGATGGCGAGCTCAGGGTTGAATACCTTAATTTCAAATCTTTAAATAATAAAGTCCTTCAAGTTTTTGTGCAAGGAATTTTCCGTCAGCATCGCAACAGCATCCTCGAACTAATAATCATCGTGAATGAACATTCGCAATGATCATTGCAATAGAACATTTGTTCCAGTAAAATAGAATATTCATACTAAGGCATAGGAATAAGTAATTTAAATCGAACTCCTAGGTGAAAACTTTGTTCTACACAGGTATTAAAATTACAGTTTTATTAGAATGCTGCTCTTCCGCCAAATCTTGCGATTAACGCAACTGTACCCTCACATTATAATGACATTCGACAAACCGATGAGCAGATTGAGTGCGGTGCTCTCCGGTGGCATGAGGGGGGAGAATATCCTCGAATTTGTACAAAAAAATGCGTTTTAATTAATCTGCTCAACACGTTTTGCTATTCTGTGTTCAATGTATTCGAAATTTTTAAGAAAAGAACACTTTGAAATTTTAGATGATCGGCTCAGTCAATTTTCGAATCAAGTTCCAAATAATTTCAGAAGCGAATATGAGTTTCTTTCCTTCAGAGAGCCAGCCGTGCGTTCGCATGGGAACGTGCATGCAGTCATTGCCTTCGGCTGCCCGCGGGAATCGCTAACTGTTGTCTCTTCAAACAAGTTTTGTGGTCGAATTATTTCCTCAGACAGACAGACACAGCTGCTTGCGATCATCAACTGCCTAAATTTTGAAAAACATTTTACGATAAGTGTTTTTGTTCAGCTATTTTCGCAAACATAAATGCGCGTCGATAATGGAATTTTTCAAATAGATTGCCGTTTTATCTATGTATAGATATTTTGGCTGAAAGCCCATTCATCTAATATTTCTATCATTATGAAAGCGATCGGTGAAACACGACGAGTACTACGCGAGGAAAATGTGCCACGATTCCTAGAACATGAAGAACGGTTATAAGGGCCATGAACTGTGGTTTTCAAAATTAGTCCCTCCTCTGGCTCAATTGTGTTGTACAAATGTTTTTCTTTGCTTCCTAACCTTAGAGATGGTGTGAAAGAGTTCAGTGCAAACTCAATCAATACAAGAATTTCCCTCTAAACACTTCCATAGTCGTCTTTTCAGTTAGGTAGCATTCCCAGAAAAGCTGCTCAAACTCAAAATGAAAAAACGTGATGGGATCGAAATAGCGATGTGTGTTAACCACACTTCTCAATCATAGTGTGATGCTAAGTCCTCGCACCACGGAGAATACACTAAACAACTGACGATGAAAAATCTCAGTAAACGAACTAGCTATACCTGTATCACTACATGACAAGCTTTCACCTCATCTGCCTGTGAGGACAGACTGGGACAGAAATTAGCAGTTTGCTTTAGAATTTCAATATTCTAGGCGACTATCTTAAACTCAATAAAGAAACAAATTTACGCTCATCGTCAGAGCGGGTCCTGAAATCGAGAAAAATATTGCAGCTTCACGACTGTACAAAATTTCGCACCCTTTTGTCGATCTCTTTCGTGGTGAGGTATGTTTATTGTGTAAATTTATTCAACCTGCCACCAGCCAATCATGGGCGAATATTGCAATAATATTTGTCAGGCGCTCACAGGAAGCTGATTGGATGCGAAGTACTCGACGTGTTAATGAAAATTGCTCCTGTGTTTCTTAAGCGTTTATTTTTAAAATCATATTGTGTTTTTACGCTCACACTCTCTAAAAGATTTTTGCTCTATTATCACGAACAGCTTTCAATTATAGAGGAACAGCGCTACGCACACATACTGAATCACGTAAATGAATTGCTCAAATATGGGCATGAGTTACTGCATTCAGCTCATAGAGTATGGAATAGAGTGTATAGTTTACTGAACTACGATAAGAATTCCTGAATAACGTACATGAGATAATGTGTTATGTGCGTACGTCACTGAATAAGCGAATGATGTGTAAGAATTATTGAAATGTATTCATTCTCACAAAAATGTTCATTTTAGCTTACGATTAATTTCATCTTTATTTGGTATTGTAGCAACTAGTAAATTAAGCAGATTTTAGCGCGTCTTTTCAAATTTTCTTCACCATCGGGTCAAAGAATAAATTTTTTCATCATTTCAATTTTTTTCATTGCGCAACAGAGATAACAAAAGGCAGGAAGCAGGGGTGCAGTTTCTTTTAGAATTAGAACATTTGTTTAGTTATAGCTACGCTGTTGTTATTCTCGGCTACGAAAGCTATCATGTTGAAATTTTTGTTCTACAAATGCACGATAAAAAATCTCTTAATAAACGCTCCATGCTTTCCTTCAGCGCTCGGGAAATAATTGACGGGCAAACAGAACGTGTGCATCCGGTCTTGTTTTTCCCCATCATGCTTGCAAAGCGACGCAGAATGAGCCTATTGTTTTTTTTAACTTTCACACTTTTGAATACAAAAGCACTAAAACTGCGCTGAGAATAAATTCAACCCTGCTCGCACGTTCCAGGTTGTAAGAAAGAAAGTTTTTGACGTCAGCCCGAGAGATGACCGCAAACTCAGCGATAATATTTCCATTCGATATCGAAGTCTCGGGTTATAAATATAAATCGACGTGACCTGCGTTGGCTGGAACCGGAGCTGCATCTCGCCGTCGTCCGTCATGCAGGAAAATGCGGGTCGGTAGCACCGGCTGCCGCATGCAGAATGGCGTGCAGAGATGAAAGTCGCACGACGATTACTCAAGATAAAAGTGCTGGAAACGTTATATTCTGCCTCAGAACGACAGTGCATTTACTGAAGGAAGAGTCTCGACATGCTCATACATAGCGTATCGATGGGAATGATATTGTTGAAAAATGTATTTGAGATCTGGTCCGTAAAATGAAATTGAATAACACTTATACCTGATGCAAAAATATTTTTGTCAAGGTTAAAACGTTGAAAACAACTTCATGAAAATGCGTTACGGATTGCGTGCCCATACTGCTTTCGAAAAATATTCAACAAAAAAATGAGAGGAGATTTGTTAGCTCACACACCCTACACCAGAACTCAAGGTGTGTGTGTCCTCAGAAGACACAATAACGGGCTATTGCTTCTAGTTACATATTCCTGAAATTAATTTTTGTTCTAATGATCTTTTTATAACGTTCTAATACCACAGAGCCAATCTACTAATGCCGAAATAGAACAAAAAATGAATTCATCCCACATGTGTGTGAATTGCAACATTGTGGAAGATAGCGTGAAAATTCCAATCCCTACTTGAATGGTGCAACTCAAACTGCGTTCTCTTCTTCAGCTGCCTGAAATTGATGAACGTGTCGGTTGCGGTGCAGTCGGTGAAGAAAACACTAAAGTTCGTTTATTTTCCCTAAAACAACATTGGCAGTTTAACAGGAATATCCAAACCTCTTAAAAAAGACCGACATGTCCTTGATCAAAGAAACTTCTTTAACTGGATCCATCCGACGGCACGAGCTCGAGCAATAGCCCTTCTTCTAGAAAAACCGTTACAACGATCTTTGTAGAGCAGGACTGGAGGTTTTCAGAGAGAAGTAAGCAACAACAGAAAACGAGGGTTCTCAGTTCTCTTGTCTCTGAAGTCTTTTTTCGTCGTGAAAAAGCATGAGGCTTTATCATTTCTGTCATCTCAATTATCCACCAATATTTCCTCCTGATGTGATGAATGGCTGAAGCAGCACAAGACCATCAAACTCTCATAAGATGGGCGACTGTCTGCCGCCACATCAGTCACTGCCACATCAGTCAGCTGCCATATCAGTGAGTTGCCACATCAGTCAGCCTGCCACATCAGTCAGTTGCCACATCAGTCACTGCCACATTAGTCAGCTGCAACATCAGTCGCTGTCATATCGGTCACTACCACATCAGTCGCTGCCACATCAGTCTGTCACGAGACAATTTAGAGCCCCTCATTAATTTTCATTAACAAGGAAGACTAAAGGCTCGGGTTTGAAGAATTGGCAGCACCTCCACAACATGTGATACACACGAGAATACAAGATATAAAATGAAAGAAGACCTGGAAACATATTAATGATTACAAATTACAAGAAAACCAAATTATTGAGGTTCTCACCGAGTTACAGAAACCCAACTTACGTTTGAGATTTTCAGTTCGATTTCTTCTGATGTGAAATCCATTTTTCAGCATTCAGGCTCAATACGTAAATATTCATTACGAAACTCTATTACCAACGATACATCCTTATACATATTGTATGTTATTACCGTACAATACGACATATGATCAGAGCCTGATACCACTTTGATTGACAATTGTCGACAATAATTGGTCCTAATTGGCACACTAATATAATTCCACCCTCATTAAAACACATATCCTAGTGATTGGTAATAATTGGAAATAATTTGGCCGGCAAAATAACCCCTCTACAAATTTAAACTTCCACAATTCAATAGTGTCTTCTCAACAGTATACAACACAATCACCGCACCACTGTACAATTTAATTAGACAACCATAATAATTGTAAACAATCATGACCTCCTTAACACCCTCTTGTTCTTTTCGTCGCCTCAATACAAGAACCAATAATATATTAAGAATTTTAGAGGTGTTCGTAAACTCAGCCTCATTCTAAACGTGGCTGTTCTAATTGGTCATAAGGACGCTGTTTTCTCCGCCTGTTTAGATTACGGATTTGAGACCCTTTTTCTGCAAAGCTTAACGTCCAATATTTTTTTTTGTTTATTTTCGCCCGCGCGGTTTATGTTTCACGCTGCGAGGTTCTCCCGTTGCTGTACAAGAAACCGTGAGAGTCTAAATCCCCCTGTGCCTCTTCGAGGGTCTGTCATAGATCGCCCTCTTAAGGCCCGTTTACACTAGGGGCGTCACACGGGCGTCAAGCGCCTCACCGCCCCTCTGTGCCGCAGCTACGTGC
>JACJUY010008460.1:11083-26234 GCA_014220935.1 Platorchestia sp. MABIK | reverse complement strand
ATGCGGACGATATATATGTTCGAAGACTTTCTTACTTTGAACATTGGTTTTGTTCTTTGTTGAGCTTTGTGTGCGGACAAAAAATATTTTCGAAGAGTTTTTGAGTTTGAACATTGTTTTTTTTTTATATGCGGACAAAAAATATATCACCATAATAAGAAGAGCCGCGTCCGTCTGTCCGTCTGTGTGAACCCATCTTCTAATCGATAGCTTTGATAGCAACAAGGATAAAGTTTAAGAAATACAAGAAATTCTTCTAATGCATTATTTTTCTGTGGCGATTCACTTCTCTTTCACTTGCATTATGGTATCCAAAATACGCAATCAGCCTTTTTTTACAAATAGAAATTTTCTCTGGGGCTTTTTCTGTTGGAACTCATCATGTTGCTTTGATATTTTTAATTGATAATGTGAAAAGAAATGTTTTAAATTCGTTTGACTAGTAACCTGGCTACCACTTAGTATGAGGCCCAAGATTTTGGAACTTGAGTGATTGTTTTCGAAATTGTGATTTTCTTGAAAAGCTCCGAAAAGATAATAGACGACATTTCAGAATAAAATTCCGGTAAAAGAGGCCACCTTGGATAGAAATGTGTCCAACCGCAAGAGAGAAGTAGTAAGTCTTCGACAGCAAGAAAAACGCCGAAGACGATCGGATGAACAACGCGTAATGGCAAGACTAGCCATTACGACTCAATGCTGCTCGCCAACGAGAAGCTAGAGCTTAATTGACCCTTGAACGGCGTTTGGAAATTTTACGGAATAATGCAGAGCAACATCAATTAGCTAGAGAGAGCTTAACACATGAAAGGAGCAAGAAAATTCTTCGGCATGCGCTGAACATCATCGAGTGGAACGAGAGAATTTAAAAACTCAAGAAAGAAGGAATGAAACTCTTTAGATCGATGCGAAACAATTGGATCGGTTTTTCTCTCAAAAACCAAATATATTGTACTAACCGTATATTAACGGGCATTACACTATAGTTCAATATAAAGCATGTAACTCAGTTTATTAAGTCGGTTTTAAAAGCATTACTCTCTGATTTCTTGGAGACATAAAGTGGGCAGTGGGCAAGAGCCAAGGAAGTTTGATAGAACCCATTAAACCTCCTTGGCAAGAGCATATCTGTCACGTAAGCTTCATCAGCTCTCTTGTTTCATTTCCGTTTGTCCTTCATATGCAGACACCAAACAAATGAATCTGTCCTATTAGCCCAAGTGATTTAAATATCAAATGCATTGTCGTAACCTTCTTTTCTTTTCAAGTCAATTATACAGTTATTTCTACTTCGTCAGTCGTTTCAAGGNTCAGTGAGGTTGTATCTTAGATATGCCAAGCAATAGCTAGTTCAGTGAGGTTGTATCTTAGATATGCCAAGCAATAGCTAGTTCAGTGAGCTTGTATCTTAGATATGCAGAGCAGTCAATAAGGTGCCCAGCATCTAAAGACATGGCTACCTCCGCAGCTGCTGTTCGTATTGCACTGCTGCCGTGCCGTTGTTAGTGCGCTCCAATTGCACCAATCCTTGCCCTGCTCTGGGGCTGTTACTGCTGCCACAATTGTTGCTAACTTATAGCTGCAAGCCCCTCAGGGGATACGACTTGTATCTATGGGAATTAGCGCTCCCAGGGGGAAAATGTGAGGACCCAAGCTAAGGGTTAGGTAGGCTTCCTTTTTTGTTGAAATAAAATGGGTTTTTGTTCTGTTACAGACCATCTTTTTTTGGTTTATTGCTGTCCTGTTTTTCAGCGCCTACTACTTCCTTCTTCAACTTTTTCTTGTTTCATAAACTTTTTTCTTTGCTTACTGTTTCTGTGCTCCTTGTGCATAGATTCTGCATTCCCTCAACTCCATACTAAATGGTGCCTTCCTCCTTCCTCTCTTGGAACATCTTTGTTGTTATTAAGGGAGGCTAAAACTTTCTTAAATGTAATAATAATTGTAGCTGCAACCAAACTGACCATATTGACTGTTCCCTTTCCTTATCGAGTGTTCCCTTACCTTATCGATTGTTCCCTTACCTTATCGATTGTTCCCTTACCTTATCGATTGTTCCCTTTCCTTATCGATTGTTCCCTTTCCTTATCGATTGTTCCCTTTCCTTATCGATTGTTCCCTTTCCTTATCGATTGTTCCCTTTCCTTATCGATTGTTCCCTTTCCTTATCGATTGTTCCCTTTCCTTATCGACTGTTCCCTTTCCTTATGGACTTCTTGTTTGTTGTGAAGTAAACAAAAAATCTTCGATTGTGGAGAAATTTGACCTTATTTGCGTTATTTATACCCGTGTCCTAAATATGTCTTGTCCTAAATACGTGATTTCCCTCATCGCAGGCATGTGTGCTGTTGCTCTAAAGCTTTTCATCATGAACTGATGAGTTGCGTAGGGATACTAACACGTTAACTCCCATGGGTTGAACCAAAGTTCAGTTTCCAACTAAAATTCAAAGTCAATTGTAGGGAGTAATTTTGAAAATTGCAAACGTCTTGTGGATCAAACCTTTCCGTAGCTTTGATTAAGTCTCTATAAAAAATTTGCTTGTAATCACGGGTCGGTTTGCAGCATTGTGAAAATTCCCTCCGTGTACCACCGGTGGTACACGTGGCGGTTAACGTGTTGAGGAAATCGCCTGCCATTTTAGTGTAGCCCATGCAAGTGTACATCTGATTGCAGATCAAATTTCAAAGACCAAAGTCAAGTTGAGTGATGATAGTGAAGGTCAAATTGCAAAGATCAAAGAGATGATGAATGATAGTGAGAATCGAACCATAGCCGGCAACAGTGAAGCAAGGACGTTTCGTTGTGCCGAGTGCGACTTCTCGTCTCAGGTCAAAACTACGCTGCGACGGCACATCATAAGGCAGCACACTCTGCGAGTCAAGCCATTCCAGTGTCCCCAGTGCCCTTTTTCGTGCTTGTTCCAAAACATCTTTGATGAGCACATGGGACGGCATTCCACGCTGAAGCCATACAAGTGCGAGCAGTGCGAGTACTCCGCAGCTGCTAGTCGAGACCTCAGGGACCACGTCAAACGGAAGCACTCGAATGCGTCTTTTGCGTGCACCTGGTGCGGGTACTCGTCGCCCGTCAAAAGGGACATCAAAAACCACATCGACATGAGACACCCTGATATAGAGCGGTTCCGGTGCTGCGAGTGCGGGTACATGACTCCGCTGATAGGGGACCTCAAGAAGCACATTCAGCGCAGGCACTTTGGCAGGAAGCCGTACCAGTGCTCTGACTGCGCGTACTCGTGCGCTGGCAAGAGCGACCTCAGGCGCCACATCGTGGCCAAGCACGTCGGCATCAAGCCGTTCAGGTGCCTGCAGTGCGAGTACTCCACCATCTCCCCGTGCCACTTGGACCGGCACATCTTGGCAAGGCATTCTGAGGAACGACCTCACAAGTGTTCCGACTGCGAGTACTCCACTGCCGACAAGGACAGTTTAAAGAAGCACGTGATGGTCCTCCATTCACGCTTGAAACCTTTCCAGTGCTTGGACTGCGACTACTCGGCTGCCTCCAACCGGCGTCTCTCCCAGCACGTCATGGCAAGACACACGAGGGAGAAGCCGTTTCAATGCACCGACTGCGAGTACGCAACCTCCATCAAAGCTGAGCTCAAGAAGCACGAGATGAACCGACATTCTGGCATGAAGCCGTTCGGGTGCACGCATTGCGATTATTCGTCTTCGGACAAAAGGAACCTCAAGAGGCACGTCACCAACATGCACTCGGGAAGCAAGCCGTTCCAGTGTACACGATGCAGCTATGCCTGCACTGAGAAAAGGTACCTTGACAATCACCTTGAGAAGAAGCATCCCAATGCAGATGCATAGTGAGAAGAAAGAAGGAAAACCATTTATCTCCCAAAAAGAAAACACATGAGATGCATAATGACATACTGGACCTTACTAATTTCCCAATGTAAGACGTATAGTGAAGAAGTATCAAGGGCTGATGTATAGTGAGAAGAAGCATCCTAATGCAGATGTGTAGTCATTCTGAGAAGAATTATCCTGGGGCAGATGTAAAGTCACCTTGCTTCTCATTTGTACATGTTGAAATCCTTGCAGATGTCCAAATCTTCATGGAAGTTCAGACCCATGTTAATGTAATCTGCACATGAACTCTCAGAATATTTAGATGTGTGGGTGTTGGTAGTATATAAACTCTTCTATGTGTGTACCAATAAAATGGTACCTATGGAACCTATGAATGGTACCTATGTCTCAATCCCTAGACCAGCCTCCATCACTGACCCCCTTGGCTTTATGTATTTCTCCATCTATCCCCCATTTTCCCATACAAAACACATTTTCTCTGGATTCTTTTTCTTTACACTCCCAGGGGGAATATGTGAGATCCCAATATGAAGGTTAGGTAGGCCTTTTTGTTGAAATAGAATAAGTTTTTTGTATTGTTAAGGACTACCTTTTTTTGGTTGACTGCTGTCCTGTTTTTCAGCACCTACTACTTTCTTCTTCAACTTTTATCGCATTTCATGAATTGCTTTCTCAGCTGCTTTTATGCCCTTTGTGCATAGATTCCTCATTCCCTTAGCTCCATACTAAATGGTACCTTCATCCTTCCTCTCCTTGGACATGTTTGTTGTGGTAAGGGAGGCCAAAACTGTACTATAATAATCAATCGATAATCATAAAATTGAACGCTAGAACACCAAGAGTATATCAGATTTGCCATGGCATCAATTTATTTAAGGAAAAATGGTCCTAAAAAGAAATGGTAGTAAGCCAAAACTTATCAAGTCCTCAATTTTTTTATCAAGTACTTAATTTTTTTATCAAGTCTTCATTTTTATCATCTCTTTATATTTTTCAAGTCTTAATAATATTTATCGTCTTAATATTTATGAAGTCTTCAATATTCAATCAAGTCATTTTCGAGTTTTCAATTTCTATTAATTTATCTCACAAGAGGACAAATTTTTGTAGCGTTTCTTCCTGGAGGAATAAATAATTGTAATAGTCGTGTGTAATGTATATATTCTAATTTATTTATAGCTGATAGAAATATTAAAACTACTAGTCAGTGATATTATTAGTCTCAAATAATTTATATATGTGAATGGTGACCTTTTGGATTTACTGCTGGGTCCATGTGTTGCGAGTTGTGCGTGTTGTGCATCATCTCAACACATTGATGGCGGTACGACCCATCAATGGGTCGTTTGACATTTTTTTAACAATTTTTTCAAATTAATGGTAGTTGATATACCCACGTAAAACTAATGGTATTTCATATACCTACGTAATGTTTGATATTCATCAAAAAATTTTAAAAACTTTTGACTTTACATTTGAGTTGAATGTTGAACTTCAGTTTTACCTGCCGCAGTCAACGTGTCAGTGAGGCTTTTGTCTGTGGTTGTCAACTTTGCTGTTTGGAAATAGTCGTCATTCTAATAGTACGAGCTTTGGATAAATGTGTCGGCTACCAATGGCTGCTGCTACCCGTTTTCTATTCTATATGACAATATTTTTGTATTTTAGTTATAAAAGCTGAATTTTAGAAGACAATATTTTTGTATCTTAGTTTTAGAAGCAACTACCTTTATTTGCTACTAACTTTGTGAGAAAATGTTGATGTTTCCAATACAATGGTAGAACTTGTTGAAATCTTTTTCCTCCCATTGTTTTCTACTTGGAGTATTCTAGATTAAAGTTTGATTAAATACCTTTTATGAAACTACAGCTATTGTACATAGATAGCTATGGGAACTAGTGCTCCCAGAGGAAGATGTGAAGTAGCCTACCTTACGTTCAAGTAGGATAGGTTTTTAGTTTCGTTATGAACCACTTATTTTTGGTTCATCCCTGTACTGTATTAATTGCAAATTTTACTTTTTACTATTACTTTATGTTTTACTTTTCATTATTAACTTATATTGTGTTTCATAAACTCCTTTCAATAAAGTCATTTTACTCCTCAGGAGGACACAACTATTGTATCTATGAGAATTAGCACTTCTAGGGGGAATGTGGCAGGTCCCGAGCTGAGAGTAAGGTAGGCCTTTTTGTTGAAATTGAATTTTTTTTTGGTTGAGGACCATCTTTTTTCAGTTAACTGCTGTCTTTTTTTTCAGCACCTACTACTCTCTTCTTCAACTTTTGACTCGTTTCATAATCTTCTTACACAACTTACTGTTTGTATGCCCTTTCTGCATAGAGTCTGCGTTCGCTTACGTTCATACTAAATGGTGCCCTCCTCCTTCCTCTCTTTTAATCACCTTTGTGGCGGTTTGGGAGGCTTATATTAACTAATGAGCTGATGGAGAACACTTTATGATTATTTGTACTTTGTGAAAACAAATAAACGTATTATCGTGCGTTGAATCGTCATATCTATGAAGAGATAGAGAACTGGCTTGTAATATGTGAAACACGATGGTTTCAATTTTTTGCGAGATCTGTAAAAGCAAAAGTATTTGATGACTGACTCATAATTGCACCAAACTTATTATTTTCCACAATTGAGGATTATGAAAAAACGATGGACCCGTTTTTTATGAATAATTCTAGAAAACGTGAATTCGTTTTTCTATGATGCTGAATCAAAGAAAAAAGTGAAGTTGGTTTTCTATGATTGAGAATGATAGAAAATGTGAAGTCCGTTTTCTAAAACTGAAACTTATAGAAAATGTGAAGTCCGTTTTCTATGATTAAAAATTATACAAAATGTGATGTCCGTTTTCTATGATGCTGAATTATAGAAAATGTGAAGTCTATTTTCTATGATGCAGAATTATAGAAAATGAGAAATCAGTTTTCTAAGACGCAGAATTATGGAAAGTGTGAAACTAGTAATTTTGGGGGAACAATTATAGAAAATGACTTTTCTCTATGTCCCATTTGGTAATGTGAAATGAAACTATGATTGCTATGTTAGTTATTTTTCTTGTCTCTATTTTTAGAAGCGAAGGAGATTCGGCGAATCAAAGAACAACTTTGGAATGGAAATTTATTGACAAGCGACGCACAAAATTGCGCATGGAATTTTTGGCAAATCTTACACAATACATAAAAACAATCTTGAATGGAAGAAAGCTCGATTAATATTAATAATTCAAATATAAAAGCTCTTATTAAAGCGTTAGATAATATACAGAAAACATGCGCGTTTTGCAGAGGAATTTTCTTAGTTTGAATATAATACATAAAATACATTCATTGTAAGACGACGTAAGTAAAAAGGTAGAAATAGAAACGGAAAGCAGCCAAAATGTGCAATTAAATTAGCTTTAACTCCAAAAAAAAAAATTACAGTACTAAAAAATACAGGACTACATTTGAAGCTTCATTGCGCGCGCGACGTATCAAAAATTATAAAAAGTTTTCTATAATTTAAAAAACAATTATAAAAAAGTATTTTATGATTTAAAAATAATCATGAAGTATTTTTATAATTTTTCATTGTATAAAAATGATACAATAACGGGAGGCCAAATTGAGAGTGAAGGCAGAGGACGGATATTTTGGAAGGCATAGAAAGCGAGCAAAGTAATTGACTGGACAGCGAATGTAGATCAGAATTAACATTCCTATGTTTTAATTAATATTCTTATAATGATCAGAAAATTAGGCATATTCTTTCCCACCCTTTTTAAAATGCCCACCGAACATTTGAGCTACGCCTACTTACTCAGTTCAAATTTGTATACGAGTCGACAAAGTTACTGATCAGAAAATTAGGCCTATTTTTTTCCGCCCACCCTTTTCAAAATTCGAAGAGCCGTGATGATTCACAGCAAATATTCTAGCAAAGAACCGCCTCCACGCAGCGCATCACAACCACACACACGACCAACCAACAAGCGAGTTTGTTTCTTAAGGAATGAAGCAAAATTAAAGTGGAGGCAGGAAGGTAGAGGAAACAAGGTAGGGTCAAACCTGTTTTTTTCGTCGACCGCGTGGCAATGCTGACGTCACGGGCAACGGACCAATGGCAGCTCTCATATTTCATCTGGTATCACTGATACCCACAAATCTGGCACTGCTATTGGCCTAACGACATGGCGTTTTGGTGACGTCATGAAGTTTGTTTGAAATCAAGCCGTTCTATTGGCTAGCCCAACAAGAGGAGGTGTATTTTCTCTCACAGAAACGACTATGCCTTGTTTCCTCTACCTTTGGAAGGACACACAGACGCTGGGTGTCCAAATTATCGCGCACCTGCCATGGAGCACCTCGGACATCACATAACACAACAAAGAAAAAATCGCAAATAAAATACATTAGACAAAAGAGAGACCAGAGTTGGCAGCAGCGCTGCAGAGGACAACAGGAGGAATTTATACAGTTATATCTCATACAATTTTATAAAATAGTTAATTTCCCATAGTTTAGGATTATGAGAAAATAATCCACAACATCCCTAGTAGCTAGTAATGACCACGTCCTTCCTTCAAGTTTACATTATTCTATAAAAGTCAGTTGTCCATAGTTTAGAATCATGAAGAAACAGTACAACACCCTGGAACAAATAGCGTCAGTGATAAACCTCCTCATGTCTTTAAAACAGTTGATTTTCCACCCACAGTTTAGGATTATTAAAAAACAACTCCTGCAATGACCACGCTCTCAAGCTCATGTCTCACAATCGTATAAAACAGTCCATTTTTAATCCATGGTTTAGGATTATTGAAAATAACTTCCTGATAACGCCTCCCCATGTCTCCCCTGCAGCTGAGCAGCAACGCTTCGTGTTGCCTGCCACGAAACACAAGGCGAAATAAAGCAATGCAAGCAAACATGTATGTACACAACAGAAGCCTTAAGGTTACCTACTACTTCACTCACACGCAATCACATCCTTCGTTACCAGCATTAATTATTATTGAAGTTAAGTTAGACGTTAAGCTAAAGGTTGGCGTCACGGGACTACGTAAAATTTGAACGCTTCACCCCCCTTACGGAAGTTCTACATTAAAATAAGAAAAGGCTTGGATGAACAGATGAGGCGTATCACGGATACGACGATAAGCTAGGAGTTATCGTCATGGAACTAAATTTCAAGTTCACCCCCACGGAATTTCAATTTTAAAATAAAAAAAGGCTTTCATAAATAAGGCGTATCACGGATACGACGGTAAGCTTAAGTTAGACGCCCCGAAACTATCGAAAATTTCAACGCGGAATTTTTATTTTTTAAATTAGGTAAAATAAAAAGAAAAGCCCTGCGATATGAACAAGGCGCAGCGTAGCACGGATACGACGATAACAATTTTTGAAGACAGAAGTCGGAGCCACGCACAAACGAACTAACTTACTAACGCTACCACTTTTTGGAATGCCTAAAACACAGCTAGCTAATCACTAGTCCTCACGGTATAAAAACTAGAAATTCTTGCAAAAAGTAGCCATAGAAAACTGAAAAACTATACATTAGAGCAGTGGCTCACACGGTACAGGAAACAAGGTAGGGTCAAACCAGACTATTTTCCCGTCAATGGTGACGTCACGGCAACGAACCAATAGCGCTCATATTGCGTGTGGCAACACTGCCAGCCCCAAATCTGGCACCACTATTGGCCTAACGACATGTCGCAATGGTGACGTCACTAAGTTTGAAATGAAGCCGTTCTATTGACTAGCCAAACAAGAGGAGGTGTATTTTGTCCCACAGAAATGACCCTACCTTGTTTCCTTTACTCTACCGAGGCTTCACTGCCGCTTCGACTCGAAACTTCATTACTACTTCAAGCCAAAGCTTTTGTCGCTTCAAGCCGAAGCTTTTGTCGCTTCAAGCCGAAGCTTTTGTTGCTTGAAAGTTTCACTGCTGTTTGGAGTCGAGGTTGGGGATGTAGTCCCTGGCCATGAGGCAGGCGAACACGGTCATCACCATCTTGGGCTTCACCTCCGTGATGTCCTCAGGCAGCGCGTAGATGCGCGCCCCGATCTTGCGGGCTGAAGAGATGGCGTACTTCGCGTTCGCCAGGTTATCCTGCGCGTTGTGTTGTTGATATTAGCATTACTGTATTAATTTTAAAATAAAAAAAAATAAAAGGCTTTCATAAATAAGGCGTATCAATTGAGTGAGGTATCCTAGCTACGTTGCTCAGGCAATAAATAAACCCTCCAGGCAATAAATTCAGTGATGTATCCTAGTTACGTTCCTCAGGCAATAAATAAACCCTCCAGGCAATAAATTCAGTGATGTATCCTAGTTACATTCCTCAGGCAATAAATCAAGACCTTGGACGCTTACCTCATCACTGCCCTCGTGCCTGAGGAGGTCATAGTTGATGGTGCCAGGCTTGATGGCGTCCACCAGATCCACGATGGCGAGGGCGTTAGCGATGGAGGAGTCCTGGAAGCTCCTGATGGAGGATGTCTTGCCCGCATCCTTGAGCCTGGAGTTCACCCAGCTGATGATCTCCGCCTCCACGATGGGGGAGCCTGACTCCGCCAGCTGGGACAGCACCGACAGTGTGTAGGCCCGCATCAGCTGCCAGATGAGCGCTGCAAAGTACATCATCATTACTATTATTGTTAATATTGGTATTGTTGGACAGCGTCTCGGCTCGCATCAGCTGCCAGATGAGCGCTGTTAAGACACGCCATTGTCACCATAGCTGTTAGCATTTGTATTATTTCCATGCTAGTGTACACGGCCTGTTGGTACGGTAGCTAGGAGGCCTAATAGGTTGAGCACCTTAGCCACGGGGTTCTCAAAGTGCCAGGGGTCCGTGACACTTTGGCAAGGGGTCCGAAAAATTTAGCGAATTCAACAGTGGATGCAGTTTAGGTATTCATTTGCAGCTTTGCATGACTGCTGATATTATGAAACAGTGCGTACAATGTATATACACATATTTTCTTGAGGGGAACACATGTGTGGAGGTCCTCAGCTTATTTTTGTGTAATGAAAGTGGTCCTTGGTTGAAAAAAGTTTGAGAACACCTGCCCTACACCCTAGGGTACCCTAAAGAGAAGACCCTAGGGTTATCCTATATACTATTTGTACGTCCCATCCTGAGGTTGTACGAAATTTTTTCCCTGCGCGGGTAGCTCAGTAGACTTCAATACACTCACCCAGCGTGAGGGTGGGGTTGCCATCAGCGAGATCATGGCCTGCGATGCCCACTAGGGAGAAGCGCAGCTTTAGTCCCAGCTCGACAGCGTAGTTGCAGTTCTCCAGCTTCTCCATGAACTTCTTTAGCTTGCTGAACTTCCTGCACATACAACACAACGTATGTGAGTTACCTTACTTACTTACTTGGCCCCAGCATGCAAATTAAAAAAGTAATTATCCTATTATTCCGACATCACAATGCTTATAAGTTACCTGAAGTGCGTACCCTATTTTCTACCCACATCACAACACAAAGGCGTTAGAAAACGAGTAATTAATAAACGTATAGATCAGACTAGATGTCAGTTTAGGCCTCCCTAACCACTAAAAAAAACAACGTTCCAAAGAGAGGAAGGCACCATTTAGTATGGAGATAAGGGAATGTGGAATCTACGCACAAGATCACAGAAACAGTAAGTTGAGAAAGCAGTTCATGAAACAAGACTAAAGTTGAAGAAGAAAGTAGTAGGTGCTGAAAAATAGGGCAGCAGTGAACTGAGAAAAGATGGTCCTTAACAAAAGTAAAAACATTTTATTTCAACAAAAAGAAGGCCTGCCTAACTCTCAGCTTGGCCCTCACACATTTTCCCCAGGGAGTGCTACTTAACATGGATACAATAATAGTTGTATCCCCCTGAGGGGTCCGTAGCAAAGGCATTTCAAACAGAGGAAGGAGGAAGGCACCACAGAAAGGAATATTGGCAGCCCCCCACCCCCTCCCCACAACAAACATACACTCACACAACTACTCAACACACACGAAGCAACAGCCCTACACACAAATGTACGTACGTGTGCACGCGCTTCCAGTCCACAATGCCAGGCCGGATGATGTCGTAGAGCTGGAAGATGATGATGCCGTCCGCCAGGTCGCTGTACAGCCAATTCACGTGAGGGTTCACGCCCATGCTGTTCATCCAGTTCCGGTATGCTGCAATGCATGACACGCTTACACTTCTGTGCGAGTGGCCCTCAAAAGCCCCAGATATTCACACCCAAGACCCCCTTGTGGTTGGCGGTATCCCAGCTACCAGCAATAAATAGAAGAGTAGACGAATAAAAGAGTAAACACACAACCAGAATGATCCAACACCAGTGCCGTAGGGTGTGTATAGGTAAGGGGACCCAACAGGATTCCTCTGGAGGCACCAGTCCCCCCCACAGCCCCAACCTAACTTGAAACTGCCCCCACAGCCCCTAACATATCTACAACTGAGGGGACCTAACAGCATTCCCCCCCCCCCCAGACACTAGGGACTTCACAGCATCCCCCGACTCACTCTTCTCCTCCCTGCTCTCCTCAATATGGTCGTAGGCCTCGAGATCGACATCGTCAGGCTTGTCGAGGGCGGGGTGGTTGTTGAAGAGGTTGGCGACGAAGGCGACGTTGAGCTTGTAGACGCCCTCGACCACGTCCTGGGGCGTGAGGAAGCTGCGGCAGCCCAGCTTGTCCGCCTGCTGCAGCATCAGCTCTGCTCTCGAGATCTGGTCCGGCGTCTGCGGGGGGGATATGAGGTTAGTGGAGTGTGGGGGAGGGAGGGGGGATGTGGTGAATGGGGGTGGGGTACCCTAGACGACTATTACATTACGACAGCTGGTCCGGGGTCTGCGGGGTGTGAGGGCGAGAGGGCGAGAGGGCGAGAGGGAGGGAGGGAGGGAGGGAGGGAGGGAGGGAGGGAATGGGGTGGTGAAGGAGAGAAAAGGGAGGTGATGAAGCAGGGATAGGATGATAAGGGAGGGAAGGATTCTGCCTATGGTGTCCGTTTCTAGATACTGACTTGCCAATCTAAACAACGCATTTCTTTTTAAAAAAAATAAATTAATACATTCTGAAAATCGAGTCCTTGTGCAATTCTAAGTTAGTCTCCCTACACATATTTCTGGTTTCAACATACTGTATATTTATTCATGCTTTGAAGATTGAGTAATTCCGCAATGATCCTTTGTCTACGAGATTTAAACAGGAACAAGAACAGCTGCAACAACCCTATCCAGAGAAAGGAAGGTGGAAGGCCCCATTTAGTATGGAGTTAAGGGAACTTTATACCTTCCATCCCAGAGAGAGGAAGCCCCACTCAGTGCCCTATACCCCCACACACTTTCCGTCCCCGAGAGAGGAGGGAGGAAGGCACCACTCAATACCCTGTGCCCCCACACACTTTCCGTCCCCGAGAGAGAAGGGAGGAAGGCCCCACTCACCGAGAGGGCCTCCATGGTGACCCCCGCATCAGCAGGAGCGATCTGCTTCAGGAGGTACGAGTAGATCTCGGAGTCCTTCACGTCCGAGGTGAAGTTGTTGCACCGTCTGTGGAGTGTGCAGTATTATTACCATTGCTGTTGTAATTGTTGCTTTTATTTTTACTATTGTTTTTTTGTAATTGTTCAACCACCGTTAGCACTAAATGCTATCTGCATAGTGAAATGCATATTACATTTCAGTAATTTACATGGCATCATTCAGTGTGGAGTATTTATTAGTGGTCTGCATAATATCATTATTATTATTATTAAAACGTAGCTTAGTGCTTTGTGGTCACCAAATTGTGGGTAAATAACGCCTTCATTTCTTGGCATGATGAACGCTACATTACAAGTCATCAGGAAAAGAAGAAAGCACGCATTGGTTGAACCAGCCAAGAACTTGTGTAGATATTTTCCCCAATTACAAAGTATGATTTTATAATTTCTTCATTCCTATCATGAAGATGACGACAAAGAAAAACATGAAGATGACGACAAAGAAAAACAAGAAGACGAAGGAATACGGTTATGCAGGAAGAGACCTGTTAATACCAGCCCTGTCCAGGGAAAAAGAAAAGCCGTATCAGTAAGGAACAAGACAAAGAATGAGAACAAATAATAGGAAAGGTAGGCAGCTACACGGTAATCCGCCCTGTCGAGGGAAGAAGACGATATGAAAAAGACAAAGAATAAGACCAATAAGAAGAAGGATGTACAGCCAGCGGACCTGTTAATGCCGGCCCTGTCGAGGTGGTGGTTGACCCATCTGAGGAGGATGGCCTCAGGCGAGAGCTTCATGAGCTCGTTGATGTCCTCTCCCTCCTCCAGTAGCTGCGCCAGGCCGGGGCAGTGCTCCAGCGAGATTTGGTTGAACAGCCCGATCCTGATGATCTGCCACAGCAGCCCCAGCACCAGGTGCGGCTTCCCTGCAAGGGCGACGATAATCATGGTAACACTACAAAAATCGCGGCTGTTATTCACTGGCTTTGACCACAGAAAATTTTTTCCCTGCGCGGGTAGCGCACTATAACCATAACCTTATTGTCCGATCCTGATGATCTGCCACAGCAGCCCCAGCACCAGGTGCCTATAATAATAACACTACAAAAATCGCGGCTGTTTTTGACCGGCTTTGACCCCAGAAAATTTTCTTCCCTGCGCGGGTAGCGCACTACAATGACGATGACGCTACAACAATAACTGCTGTTATTGACGGCACTCATGCCATTTCACCTACTCTTTGGCCAGCCAGTAGGAGTGGGAGTAGAAGTAGGACCAACCCTTGGCGAGGTCGTCCAATAGGAGTAGCAGTAGAAGTAGGACCCATAAGTGAAAGTAGCAGTAGAAGTAGAACCCATCCTTAGCCAGGTCGTTGGCGGCGATATAGCCCACCCAGGTCGTGGGCCTGGGCAATAATAATAAGTAGAAGCAGGACTAACTAACAAGAGTGGCAACAGAAGAAGAGGTAGGAGTAGGAGAAGCAGGACGCACCCTTGGCCAGGTCGTGGGCGTCGATGTTGACGACATTGCAGCCGATGGCCTGGGCGGAGGTGAGGGCCAGCGTGAGGTTCTCGTGCTTCGTGTAGAGTGTGAGGTTGCGCTTGTTGATCGCTCGCTCGTCTATCGTGTCCGGGCACGAGAAGTTCATCATCTTGCTGCACAGGACGATATTAAAGACACATATACAGGGTGTTTTTTTTTTACTTTGAACAAACTTCGAACTTAGGTACAAAAACTCAAAATAAATCGATTTTCATGAATGACAAAATGTCCAAAACTCATTAGTTTTCGAGTTATAGTTACTTGAAGAATA
>JACJUY010008459.1:0-37979 GCA_014220935.1 Platorchestia sp. MABIK | reverse complement strand
CAAAAATGACCATGAATTTCATGACGAGCCAACGTCCAGCTATTTACCAACTCTTTGCGCATTCATTGAGACCTAAATCATTGCTCTACGATAATAACTTCTGGAGGAGATAGATTTTGAACTTTTTATCTTCAACTGTTCAGGAAATGCATTTTCCGCCATTTTTAATTTTTTTGAATCCATCCCCTTCTCCCTTGTTTGCCACTCTCACAAAGCACAGAACGTTCTGAATTTTCACTAGCTTGTAAAACAAGGACTTCTGTATTGAATTAAGCAATAAAAACCACAAAAAACAAGAATTTTCAGGGGTTTGGCACATGAACTTGCTGATCGGTGCTGCCTGCCTGTAAATTCTATTTTTCCTTTAGAGTGCATATATATTCACTTATTATTTCGGTTTGTCTTAGAATAAGTTTTTTGAGACCTTGTATTTTTTCTATGTAATTTGATTATGTCATGAAGTTTGGGAAAACTAAATTCTGCAGACTAATTTGGTGACTTGAAATTCAATATAAGGCATTAGGGCTAAAAATTGGAATGTGAGCAAAGAGTGACATCCAAAATGACAGTGGGTTTCTTATGGGAATTTGGAAACGATTATTTTTTTCATACTTGTGAAGAAAATGCAATGAACAGTTTTAAGTATAAAGTACCCAAAGAGAATATCTATGTAAATCAATAAAATCCATCCCACAGATAATTTCAACATTGATATATTAATTGATTATAAATTCAGTAGTTATTTGATGTCCAATAAAACTACTCTACCCAAGTTTTTACTGGATATTTCTCAATGAAGTTAGATGGGATAAGAAAGAATGAAAGAAAACCCATTTATTTTCAAAAAATTTTATTCATGAGATGCATTACAACATATTGGGTTTTAAAATTTTCTCAACATTAAACATCCTTCATTGATCTCAGAACATTTCATATATCAAAAAATTGCAAACCACAATCATTGTAAAACATAATATTTAACATGACACACTTGTGTTCAGTAAAGCCAGTTGATATTTCCTAACATGATATTTGTAAGTTACGATAATAGGAGATTTCAAAATTTAATTTTAAATGTTGCTCAAAATATTACCCTACATTAATGTTTTTGTTCTTGTTCAAGGCCAGAGAAGAAAAGTTGTTTAAAATAATGCAATTAATGACTCTAAACATGCTTCACTAATTGTAGAGACATTGAGTGTTCCATTTACAATTGCAGCCAGTGCTTTGACATTCAAGTGACCAACCCATCCACAGTCATTGTGCCGACACTAACTATATTGTTGAATCGTGTCAGTGAACTATTGAAGGCTGAAATGTGCGGTTATGCTGGAACGTTCCTACTTTTATTCTGATTGGGTCAGTTTGCCACTTGTAGTTATTTCCCTCTTTTATTTGTAAATAACCCATGTTTCAAGGAGAAATTCTGCAGAATGTGCAGCAGTTACATAACTAGTTTGAAGATTTGCAGTCTTCATATAAGTAAATACACATGCTGGTGTATTGCTTAACATTCTGAGTACCACAGTGAAAATAAGTTTTAAAAACTGTTTTATTTTACCTGTAACTAACACAGTATAAATGAGGTTTTGCTTGCTAGTCGTTTCAATTCCTGTAAAATATTTCAACGGGATTTGAATGGAATTTTATCGCGTTAAGGGCCTGTTTGAAATACACGCCACTAACTCATTATTGTCAGTCATAGTAGTTTGAGTTACATCGAAACTGCTTCATAGTGAGAGCTGAATTCTAGAGATAAAATTTTTTCCATGCTCTCTCTCTAGTTTTATTTTGCTGCAAAAAGATTAACTGTGCATAACAGCTGGATTTATCAAAAGGTAATTTTTGTCTTCTGGGACTTAACATGCTCTTGTAACAGCTGATGTGTCAATATGGTATCAATTTTTTTGTAATAAATGCAAATGTTTTCAAGGTTTGCTGCACTTCACACAACAACAAGAGAAAGTTGAGAACTTTTGAAGGGTTCTCAAAAAAGACATAGTTGGACAGTGCACAAAAAGCACAAAGAGTCAGAGACTAAGAGTTGAGATGCATACATCATCAGTGTTTGCTGGTCTTTCTTTGTTGTAAGATGTTTTTATTTTCCAGAACATTGTGGTGAAGCTAATAGAATTCAAATGATTTATTACTTTTGCAGGTGAAAGGTTCAAAATTTCATGGTCAAGATAGTTTTGCGTATTATTGCAATTTAATTTTGGGAATAATTTAGATGAGCACAATTATTTAACCAAGTTTAATTAGATCAAAAACATTATTTGATAAAAAATAGGTTTTCTACAGAAATTACAATTGGTTATTGCCAAACATGGTAATGATGAGAAGAAAATCAACGATATGGATGCAAAATAGCTATTTATTCTTTCTTTAGCTTGCTTTTATTACTTCAAAACTCAGCGGTATTCAGTAATTGAAAAAGTTTAGGGAATTTTCAATCATTTACTATTAAATAGCCTTATAAATTATCCAATTACAATAAAATAGCAACTACTGACATTTCAATAACTTCTAAGGTTTTTAATCAAATGAACAATTCTTTAACAGATTTTGAAGCTTTTCAAAACTAAATAGATATTTGGAAAACGTGAACTATTTTCACATATGATAAAAAAAATTAGAACTTTTTCCAATTGGTGTCTTTCCTGAAATTATATCCTGACTCTAGGTCACCTTTCATAGCTTCTTTAGCTGTTCATTTTGGAGCGCCCAATGCTAGACATCCTGGCTTTATTTGTGTCACATCTAGTTTTTCAAGGTCACTTCTATCCCAGGCTAGAGCACTCGTACCATACAAGACACTAGGAACAGCTACGTACTTCCACATTCCTCTCACACATTCATACATGTTTGCTCTGCATCTGGTCACACTACTTAAACGTCCACCCCACTGCATTGCTTAAGCCGCTTTCTTATCCTTAGTTCTAGTGCATCCATCTTCACTTATCATATAACCTAGATATTTGTTTCTTTGGTTCTACCTATTTTGATCTCTTTAATATTCTACGGTCTGTCTTTATCAATCTCATCACTATTTGTAACCATAACCTTACTTTTATCTGCACCAACGTTTACTTGAAATCTGTACTAGGCCCTATAACAACTTACAATGTCAAGCATCCTTTCTAGTTCATGCCCAGATTTACTAACCAGAACCACATCATCAGCATACAACAAACAACTCAGTTTCTCCTTACCAACTTTCAGTCCTAAGCCACATATTCTCAGTCAAACTGCCAATTCTTCTGCGCACAATCCAAACAACAGGGAAGACTGAGTACAATCCTGTCTCACTCCTCATTTGCCCAGTTTTTAGATTTTCTAACCTGGAGATAGCTCTAGTGTTTTCATATAGACTTAACACAATGTTAACTATCTTCTATATCCAACTTTTCTCAAAATTTCAAAGAGCCTGAACTGATTTACTGTCATACACCTTTTCAATATTCAGGAATGCTAAATATACCTTCTTATCATCCTCCCTTATTTGCTCAATCATTTCACTCGAAACAAACAGATTATCTTCATGTCTTTCTTGCCTGAAATCAATGTTTTTCTCATAGGACTCCCAGTTCTTCAACTAAATATTTCATTCTATCATTCAAAATACCACAGAAAATCTTACATACAGTGTCAGCCTAAGCAATAGGTCTGTAATTTTATACTCTTTTGCCCACCCTTATGCAATAGAACTAGAATACACATGTTCCTTTGATCTGGTACTCTCACTCTTCCATATCTCATCAAATCAACATTTCAACACATTATTAACTCTGACTTCTTCTTCTTATTGAGGTGAAAGATGAACTTCAATCCCTCCTAAAGTTACTGGTCTTGCAAAGAGAACCATTGGACCTGGAAGCTTGTTGTTTCTTATTCCTTATTGGTTGAATTTACAGAAATAAAAACAGAAAAAGTCTGCATTACAGGTACAGTAGTTTTGTACAGCTCCTCTAACATTATAACACAAAAATGATTAATCCTCCAACACAACAAAATATGTTGTGCCTCCATTCTGAGAACATTTATCTAACTTACAATTTACTATCAGTTTTAAAAGTTTAAGACCACCCACCAAATTTCACACATGTCAAGAAATAAAACTTTTTGGTAGAGTTTGGTACAAGTTTTGAAAGTGTGGTGGTTGTAAGGCTTGGCAGGTGGTCAGAGAAGTGTGGTAATGCTTCAGTTACTTCACAGCACTCACAGGGGAAGATTGCAGCTGTGAGAGAGCTGAACATTTATTCCTCAGAAATGGGCAGAAAAGCCTCCCTCTCCAAAGCCAAGAGGGCTCAAATTGTGCTTTTACATGACGAAGGTTATTCTGAATGCCAGATTTCTCTTAGGATGAGCTGCAGCAAGACTGCTGTTAACAATGCAATAAGCAAGTTTGAAAATGATGGCCGGTATTCAGACAAGAAGAGGTTGGGGCATCCAAGGAAAACAACTAGCCGTGATGACAACATGATGAAGCTGACTGTAGCAAGATCTCCAACAAGTTCCTGCAAGAAAATTCAAGCAAGATTGCTTAAAAAAGGATGCGAGTTGAGCCTGCCAAAAAAACAAAGTTAACTCCTGCCATGAAAATGAAGAGATTGAATTTGGCTCGGAGCCATCAAAACTGGATGGTTGCTTACCGGAACAAAGTGTTGCTTTCAGATGAAAGTACCTTTTAGCAGTTTGGGTCACATCATCAACACATTAGGCGGCCAGTGTATAGGATTTCTACCATGAAACATCCACCCAGTGTCATAGTTTAGGGAGCATTTAGTCAAAATGGGACAGCTGGATTGTACTTTTTACCTCAAAAACTACCATGAATGGAGAAAAGTACCTCAAGCTGCTTCAAGAAAAGCTTCTATTACACATGGGAATACAACAGTAATATTTTCATGCAGGATGGTGCTCCATGCCATCGGGCCTAACAGGTGAAAGATATTCTGACCACAAACAACATTCAATTGCTAGACTGGCCTGGAAATAGCCCAGACTTGAATCCCATTGAGAATTTGTGGGCAGTCATGAAGAATAAGGTAGCAGCAAAGCAGCCATCAAGTTTGAAGACATTACAGGAATGCATCAAGCAAGTGTGGTGCCAAGAATTCTGCAAGGAGTATTGTAAACAACTCATCAGCAGCACATCACGACGAATCCATGATGTTATTGAAAAAAAGGGGGGCCACACTGAACACTGAATATTTCAAATGTATCATAAATTGCTTGTTATTTCTTTACTTTATCACAATGAACACAAACAGCATGACTATTTTGCATTATTATCCTTTTGTTTTGCTAAAACCTAAATTTGGAGGATGGTCTTAAGCTTTTGCAAATGACTGTAGATAACCTGCCAGTTCTTTTTGGGAAAGTGGCCAGTGAACTGAATAGTTTTTCCCCTGTGTTAATAGGATAATTTTCTCCTCCTAATACATTTTTCAGATTAAATTCAACCTCCATACTTTCAATACACACCTTAAAACACAAATCTCTGTTGACTATACTTTACACACTACAATATTCGATGGTGATCAACTCTGGACGGCAAAGTACATTTTCATTTCGGCGTCAATGTCATACACTTGCCGGATCTGGTCGTTGAACCAAAGAGCCATCCTTTTTTGCTACTCCAAGCTCCCTTGTGCTCACTTACTTTGGTTACTTTGGTCCAATTAGGCACATCACCAGTCACAGGTACGAGTGCCAGATGTTACAGCAACTAGAACACGGGGCATTTAGATTTGATTCATCATCTCAGTATTGGCAATGAATTCAAGGACCAGCTCAGCACTGAATCCCCTATTGAGCACACTACTTGCATCAAAAGTTGCTTTTTGGTCTCTACCAAGATCTCTCATTGCTTTCTTCACATTAAATAAGTGTTTATGCATTATTTGAGCAGTAAGTAACCTTAGCCTGGTTAGAATCACCTGATCTCTTCTTGAGACAATATTGCCTACGTTAGGTTTTAATATTGGTTTTATTTTGTGATACAGGGATTGTTCCCCATCCCATTCTTTTTGCCTTTGTCCTCTACAGTGCAAGTTTATGTATACTCCCAGATCTGTGTATTGAATTAAATTAGAGCTAGAGTCATATCTCGGTACTCGACCAAAACATTCGAGTAGAAAGTGCATCGGACCTCGAACAGATTTTAGGTACTCGACTAGCCGAGTCGACCTGAACGCGCTCCTCGGCCAGCAAGTAAGCATCAGTTTGACTCGGACCGCCAGCGGAGTAAGACGTACGCAGTTTGTTTGAGTATTTCTTCCCATATTTAAACTTTTTCATGTTGCTCTAGCCCTTAATAATGGGTCCAAAGAAGGACAGTGACAAGGGGAAGACAAAGGAAAACAGTGAGGACCACTATTGAACTGAAGAAGAAAATTATAGCAAAATTTGAAAGTGGTCTTTAAGATCTTTATCATGTACTGCTTGTGCACATTTACGTCTTCATTGTTGTTTGGATCAACGTTCTTATAATATTTTAGGTATTATTCTTTATAGTAAAAACGGATTAAAATGCTTTCCATTATTCCTTATGGGAAAATTGGTTTCGGTGTACGAACAAATCGGTGCTCGACCACCACCTCAGAACGGATTATTGTCGGCTACCGAAGTACGACTGTATTGCTATTTAGGAGACAAGTTGTTCTTGCCCACTGATCTGCCTTGTCATTTTCCACAATTCCTACATGGCCTGGGATCCATTCAATGATTAGTTTTATGGGAGAAAGGCTTTGAAGCAAATGTTTAATTTTGGCAACTAGATGGTGTTTAGATGGAAGCACTTGATTTATAGCCTGAATAGCACTGAGTGAGTCTGTGTACAAAATGAAGTCTTCTATTTGGATTGCTGCAAAATTCAATGCATAGTAAATAGCGGTAAGATCTGCTGTGAAAATTGTAGACCTATAATGAATTCTAGCCAGCATACTAACTTATTGGGACTAAATTCCTGCTCCAGCTTTAGGACCCTAAACTGATCCATCAGTGAACAATGCCTTTCCATCTTTATATCCTTTGTGAACATGCTTGCATAGTTGTTTCCAATGCCTTTCCGATCGGCAATTTTTTTTATAGCATCCCAGATTGAATTGAAAATTTCCACTGATAGTTTGGGATTTACATTTGTTTGGTGTGAGTCCAATGTCTTCCATTTTAACCTGTATCTCCTGGAAGAGTTTATCTATTTGACCAGTAACTGGGAGAGGCTTTTTACTGTTCCGGAATAACTGGTATGGGTAATGGTCTAAACATAATGATTGAACTGGATGGTTTGGAACACTTCGAATCCTCAACGCATATTGACACATTCGGATTTTCCTTGCTTGTTTAATTAAGTGGCAGCAAATTTGCTTCTGCTTTCACGTTACTAACTTTTGTACATCTCAATGCACCCAGAATCAAGTGGGCAGCAGCATACTGGACTCCGTCCAAGGACAACAGGTGGGTTGCACAGGAAGTATCATACTGAAAACTTCCATATGTTAGTTTTGGCAAAATAATGGCATGGTAGACAGTTTTCAGTATGTTTAATTCTGGCTTACCATTTCAGAAAATGCGCAGAAGCCTCAGATCTTTTTGGCCCTTTTGTGTGACTTCTTTGACATGCAAGCCCCAACTCAGTTGTGAGTTGAGGGTAAGACCCAAGAACTTAAACTTCTTTACAAATTCTAAATTTGTCGTTATATTTTAGTTGGAAGGAATGTTTTGTATGTTTATGAGTAAACACCATGCACTTGGTTTTTCCAGACAATATTTGAAAGCCCTTGCATTGCGACCAACTTAAAAGAAGGTCCAAAGTATCCTGAAAGACATTTTGAGCCTGAGCCAAGTTTGGATGAGTCATCCAGAAGGCTTCATAATCTGCATAAAGAGATGTTTTGAGCATTGGGGGAAAGTCATGAACTAAATCATTAATCATAACATTGAATAGTGGAGGGCTGATGACTTATCCTTGAGGAACACCAGTATTTAATGTGCATACCTTAGATAAAACACTATTTTTCCTCACTCTGATGTTGCAATTTTTTTATTATAAGGATGCAATTATTTTTGGTAGATTTCCCTGAAGACCCTTAATTTCCCATTTTTTTAGCAGTCCATGATGCCACACAATATCAAAAGCACGCTTGATTTCAATCAATGGTCCTGAAGCATGAGAGCTTTTCGAAATGAGTTTTCCAGGCAAGACATTCCGTCTAGAGTGGAGTGACTGGCTCTGAAACCCCTTTGGGTTTTTATCACTCAAATTGTTATCCTCCATATAAAAGAGGAGTCTCCAGTTAATTATTTTTTCAAGTTCAGCATAGGTAATTGGACGGTTATACTGATGATGAGGCCCAGGAGTGAAATGTATAGGTGAATGTTCACTAGTATCCTGTGTTCAAAAAATATATCCTGAGTCTCACCAGTGCTAGAGGATTAATATTGTTCTACTAGAATGTCAGCCACATCTTTAGGTCATGTGATCACCTCATTATGGATTTTCAATGTTATTTGACTTCTGTTTTGTTTACCATTTATTGCTCTGATTTTTCTCCACACCTCTGCTGATGAGCTTTTATCATTTAGACTGGCTGTATAACTTCTTCACCTTTCCGTTTTTGCTTTGAGCACTGTCAAGCACTTTATGCATGTTTCCACGGAGATTTTTGTATTGATTGTATGCTCTATGATTTTCCGTGACTTTCCTTACATTTTTCATTCCCCAATTCACTTTCCGCCTAGCTGGGCCCATGCTACTCTTTTTTACACTGCTTCCAGTTGCACTAATAATTGTCTGTGTCACTGCTCTGCAAGCTTCATCACATGTTACATTACTAAGAATGGGGAAGAGCATGATTTCTCAAAACTTGGGCTAGTTAGTTGATTTAAGGAACCACCTATCCAGAAAATTAACTTGCAATATTTATATGTTTGAGTCCATGTACACTGGGAAGTGATCTGACATCATGGTGTCTGGGGGGGGTTTACCACGTTAGGAGAGAGTGCAAATCTTCTATCACTAGTGCCGAGTCAATTTGAGCATAGTTTCCATTTGATCATAAAAAAGTAGGGGGTGTGTTGTTTAACAGAATGAGATCGTTGCCCATAATCTAGTTCTCTATAATTCTGCCTTTTCTATCTATAAAGTCTGAGCCCCATGAATAGCTGTAGGCATTTGAATTCATCACAATGATGCTGTGCTGGTTCCCCTATTCAAATTGCTAATCTCTAGTAGGTTGTGACCTACTAAATCATTATCAAGTGTTGGTAGCAGATACATATTGCTAGGTTTCTTGGTAATGAATACTCTACAAGCTACAACTTTAACAGGAGTGTTGATTTGAATAGGTATACAAGGCATAGTATTATGGACATAAACATAGGGTAAACATTACCCCACCTTCTCTATCTCCATCTTTTCTGTAGGGTAAACATTGTTTAGTTTGATTATGATTTTGTATGTGGGTTTTTTGTATGCAAATAATTTTTGGTTCATATTTATTGATTTATGAGCAGCTGCAGGAAGGGAAGTTTAGAGATATATCCTCTCATATTCCATTGCAATATTGATAAGCTCTTTACGGCTTATTAAAAGGTAACATTTAGTTTAATTAGCACTTCTCTTATAAGATTTTCTGCATTCAGGATTTTACCAAGTTCTGTTAGTAGTTCAATATGCTCAGTGATTGAATTAGAGATTAACATTTTGACAGTTCTATGGAGAGACTTAAATATCATGGTCTTGAGTGATATTTTAATCTCCTTTTCTGAGATACTTTTATTGCTTTGCTGGTTTTTAGAGGCAGGAGTGTTCCTTTCTTGCAACCGAGTATTTGCTGCATCACAATTAGTAGCCATTGAGTTTTAATTTACTTCTGTGTTCAGTTAGGTAGGTGTTTTATGATTAGGGACAGCGTCCCCCATAGGAATCCAGGATTTTGAGACCATTTGAGAAATAGGGATTATTGCTGCTATAAGAAGTGTAAGAGGTCAGGTACATCCTGTGAAAAAATGAGACTCTACTTTCACTCGTTCGCCCGCTACGGGGGTTGGAAGAATGGGGGGAGGGGAGGGGAAAGTGGTATTTTATCATGTTACACTTGGCACTTTCTTCACGGCGCAATGTTGCTATGCCATTTCCTATGTCTTTGTTTTAACTCTGTAATGATTTCAGAGCTCTAACCTGAACCAAAATTTTTTAAAAATTTCCAACTACATTTGTTTACGTTTCTTTGTTTTGCTTATAATGTAAACAATGGACTTTGGGCTTTCAAAATACATCTCCTCCTACAGTTTTTAAGCTACAGTAATGGTTTTGACATCATTGGATGTGAAAAATCAAGGGTTTACTAAAAGCCTTAATTGACTTCATAATTAATTTTTGTTCAAAAGTTATAACCTCATAAATCCACATTTTTTTGAACTAAATTTGCTCTCAACTTTTCCTTTTTTTCTTAATTAAAACTAGAAATTTGGGAACAGCATACGACTTTCTGTAATGTCCACATCTTATCACATTAAATGATACCAAAATCATCATTTTACTCAAAACTGTCGGAGGAGATGCAATTTGATAAAAAATCTCGTTTTCTTATGGGGAAAATTGCATTTTTTCATGAATGACAAATGATTCCCAATTGCATTTCCTATCAGTATACCAAATTTCATTGCTCTAGGTTCAATAATAAAAAAAGGGTCCGTTTGGGAGACGCTGTCCTCAAGTTGACCGTTTTCTTTAGCTTTATTTTCCATCGCTTTATTTTGGGTAGGCTGCTTCTGCAGTTCTAGCCTTTTATGAGCACGCATAGGGTTGCTAAGATTCTGCGTTGGTGTGCCATGGCTATGATGTGAGCTCTCTGAATTGATTGCATCAGCGTATGTTTTCTGTGTCAAATTTTGAGATTCTGTTTGGGTTCTTAATGGTACAAGTTAGGGGGAAGGAGTGTCTTGATTCTAATTCTGTAAGGGTGTCTTGCTGCTGATGGACTTAGGTTTGGTTTTGAATTATTTTCCTTGCATCTACAAATGAGATATTTTGTCTTGCTTGGAGTTTAATCACATTATATTCTTGAATATAAATGGGACACTCTTCTGCGGCAGCTGTGTGGTTTCCCTTGCAGTTTGCACAAATTAGATTTTCAGCAGTGCAGCTGTTTTCATCGTGTTCTCGAGATGAGCAATTCTTACTGACTCTCCGGTTTTGGCAGACTGAGGTAGTGTGTCCCCATTGCCAGCATTTGGTACATTGAATGGAATTGTTGTAGAAAGAATCCACTTTGTAATTTGAATAGCCTGTTTTCAGCTCCCAAGTCCTAAGGAAAGTAAGTACAAACAAGGGTGAATTGGCAAGCTTTGGGTCCATGTACATTTTATGTATGCCTACAACACCAGTGAAGGCAAGTTGTTGTAACAAATCTTCTGATGAATCTGACAAAAATTCTTAAGCATAAATATTTCCATAGGAGGTATAAGGCCCCCATGCTATTTGAGTCTTTACTGGAATTTCACCAAATTTTCTAAAGTTCATCAAGGTGTTTGCTTAGCTTTCTTCTTTAGCTTTAATAATGAGATTGCCTGATCTTTTGTACTCTTTTGAGGAGTGTTAGAGGAGTGAGACAGGGCTGTACTCTGTCTCCCCTGTTGTTTGGATTGTACACAGAAGAATTAGCAGTTCGACTGAGAATGAGTGGCTTAGGACTGAAAGTTGGTAAAGAGAGACTGAGTTGTTTGTTATATGCTGATGATGTGGTTGTGGTTAGTGAATGTGGACATGAACTACAAAGGATGCTTGACATTGTGAATGGATATAGTACAGATTTCACGATGAACTTTGGTGCTGATAAAAGTAAGGTTATGGTTATAAATAGTGATGAGACTGATAGAGACAGACTGTGGAATATTGGAGAAATCAGAATAGGTAGAACAAAAGAATAGAAATATTTAGGTTGTTTGATAAGTGAAGATGGATGCACTAGAACTAAGGGTGAGAAAGTGGCAAAAGCAAAGCAGTGGACGGATAAGCAGTGTGGCCAGATACAGAGCAAACAAGTATGAATGTGTGAGAGGAGTGTGGAAGTATGTTGCTGCACCTAGTGTCATGTATGGTATGAATGCTCTTGCCTGGAATGGAAGGGACCTTGAAAAGCTGGATGTGATACAAAATAAGGTAGGATGCCTAGCATTGGGTGCTCCAAAATGGACAGCTACAGAAGCCATTAGAGGTGACCTAGGGTGGAGCCTATTTTCAGAAAGAATGATGACAGCTGTGTTGAATTATAAGGTAAGAATTGAGAGAATGCAGAATAGCAGGTGGATAAAGCAAATTTTTGAATGGAATCTAAGTGTAAGCTATTGGGAGAAAGTATGTTGGGGGCATGCGAGGAAGTTAAGTATGCAAAAGATTATTCGTGTCAGAATTGGGAAACCTGTGGATGACTGGCTTTTAGTGAATGTTGGAGGTGAGGGACCAGAGTGGGACTGTAAGAGGTGGAAAAAGGAGATTGAGAGGCAAACAAATGAGTATGGATTGAATAAGTGGAAGCTTAGCATGGCGCAAAAGCCTACACTAATCTGTTATATGCAAAAGGAAGTGCCTAAGTGTGATATGTTCTATGATGGTAGTTTTGGTAGCCAGCTCTTGTTTGCTGTCAGGTGTAAGTCATTGAGCATGAATAGGCGTACATGGAGGTGGAATGAGAATAATAGTAGATTATGTCGGCAGTGTGATAGGGGAATGGAAGAAACAATTGAGCATTTTGTGCTGGAATGTAGCAAGTATGAACAAGAGAAAGTAAGTTTCATGAATGTAGTGTTTGAGAAGTATGGAGAGAATGAGTGGTATGCCAGAGGTGCTGAAGATGATTGTGGTATGCGCTGTATTGTTGGATGAGATCAGGAGTGTAATTTAAGTATCATTGAAGCTATGAAAGTTTTCCTTGTATGTGCCTGGAGTAAAAGACAATGACTGGAATGAGCCAGTCATATAGAGTGGGCTGTTATGACCCACCATGCACGGAGATGATGTCTTGACGTACTGGTTATCCCAGTGATGCCATCTAATGGGAGTTTGTGACAAGGATTGGTGGATCCTGAGTAGTTTAGTGGACAAGTCTGGTACACAGGTGCTGAACTCTTCTTTTGTGTGAGTATTGAGGAGGGAATTATAGGCCGTTACTGTCGGCCCTCAATTTCAAGTTCAAGTACTCCACTTTCTAAACTTCACTACAAATTTGTTTTATTGTAGTATGTACTTTGAAAGGATTCAGTTTTGTCAAGTTTTGATTATCATCTTGTGCATTTATTAGTACATGCCTAACTGTATTTGAGATTTTATCTGCATTTTTTGACAAGTTGAGGTCTATTTTAGCAAATTTTATCTCTGCAGGGTATTAAAGGTTTTGTTTTAGCTCTTCTTGATTGTTTGGAATTAACTTAGTTGATTTAGATAGAGAATAATTGCTAAAAAGAACCCCTGAGGATTCTGACTCACTGAGCAATGATACATTATGCTGAGACATTTCTGAGTCAGAGACATCATGCGTTTCCCTCTTGTTTTTTTTTTTTGCTCTGCAAGTGAAAATACTTTTGACTACTCTCTAATGTTCTCTTAGAAGTATTGCTACATGGTCTTTTGCTTTTTTGTTTTGGGCATCCATTGTTAGGGTTTGCCCTTGGGACTTCTCGTCTTGGAGCTGGCTGTGATTTACTCGTAGCAGTAGAGGTTGTCACGGGGCAATTTTTCTTAGGTTTCCTAGCATTATTGAATTCAAATTTCTCTGACTCTGAGGTAGGTTGAGTGTAGGTGCAGGTAACTTTTAACTTGACACTGCGTTTACCTCCCCCAAGGTGATCAGGAAGTTTGCTCTTGGGAGGCATTGTATTATCAAGTCTGTTGATAACTTTCAAGAGTTTATCCTTTATAGTTTCTATTGCTTGATAATGATTTATTCCTATTTACTACCTTAATCAAAAGAAAAAATCAATTTTTGTTGTTTGATGCTATTTGTAGAACAACATCCTTTTATTTCTCAGTGTTACCCAAGATCCGGCAAAACATAAATAATCATTTAGGGTTACTGGAGGCCCAAGGCCCCAGTAGCAGTTTGCAAAGAAATAAGTCAAAATAATTTTATTTTAATAGATTTTCGACTTATAAACAAGTTATTAACTAAATTACTTACCAATTGTAGGCAAGTTTTTTAAGAAGTTTCGTCCGACAACCCACCACGTCCTAGCGCCACAACATCCGCACTCCGATCCCCCTTGTGCCAATATAATTGGCCCTGGTCAGAGAACGGTATAGATAATCCGTGATTCATTATTGACAAGCATGTATATTTTAAACTTATGCGCTGAAAAGTTTTGTTCTTTATTTACAATTAGTCGTCACTGCCTGTAGTTTAAATACTTGATCAGCTCAGTTGATTTTTTCAACTAACTCCAAATTTTGAATTCTGTTGCCCAGAAATAAAGTTTTTTATTTATAGCAAGTTATAAAGTTTAAAACCATTAAAATTTTTCTGTCTCATCCTGTAATTCTTAGCCCGTTTTACGGTTGCATAAACAGTTTTAGCCCAACCTAAGCCTGTTTCTCTGTTGGCACGGTGACCAAAAAGTTCTCAAAACTTTTGCTAACGCTCGTAGTCAATATAATCCCTTACGTTTGCATTTCACTTATGCTACGTTTGCAGACAAATGTAAAATTTTTTGAGATTCGTTTAATTTAAATACAGGGTGTTTCAGAAATAGAGGTAAAAATTGAAACTATATGTAGGAAATCACAAAATCAAGCGATTTTCTGTAAAACGAAAAATCTTTAAACTCCACCGTTTTCGAGTAATTTCAAGTTGAAAACTTTTCAATTCTTAAATATTAAGCCCTCATGCAACGGCTTTCAACGAAGTTAGGTTTTAGGTGATCTAGCTAAGAAGTAAAATTATTCTATTCACGAGAGTTTGTGTCATTGATAACCCAGTCACAATAATTTAGACCATTTAAGGAATGATCTTTTACATTTTTTGTCGAAAAAAATTACCAGTCTCTGGTGTTTGCTGCCGCGAGAGGCCGCTTCGAAGGTGTGCGCGCTGGCTGTCAGACACGGTACTGTCTGAAGAGGGTCGGTGCGCCGGCCCTGAGCAGCGTCAGCACGGGTTGGGACTGGTGATCTGGGATCATCCGTGCCACCGGCTGCAAGCAAACCGATTTTGCTCGTGGATGTTGGCCAACATCCTGACTCAGGCGCGTTGGCCGTCTTTGGATCAGTTGACTAGGCAGTTGCCTAAGCTAACCGGCTACGGGTTGGTCGATGCACTTCAGTGGCTGGAGAACTTGAAGAGGTTCAGAAAACAAACATCGGCATCTTAGGATGCTTTATTTCCAATCAAGCCTGATACATGTGATCTTAAGCATTGTTTTTTCAAATGTCTTAAAGCTAACACAATATATAGGACACCATGACGGTTCCCCCGTGAAGCCGGTACCCATTTCCGACACCTGGGTTGAGTGGGGTATTGTGCTTAAGCTCTCCCGTATACCCAACGGGGAAAATCGCCGCGCCAGTGCCGGGATACGAACCCGGGCCTCCGAAATGCAAGGCCGATCCCTTACCCACTGTACCACGGCGGCTGAAGCGCGGGGCGCCGGCTGACGTCATCAGCTTTATGCTCGATGGCATTGCCGCTCGGGTGTATCGTCGTATGACTGTCGATGATGCTGCTTAGTGGGAGGTAATAAAGGCTTCGTTGATCGCTGAGTATGCGTTGTCCAGGCAGCACAGAGTCCAATGCCGCAGGATTTCAACCCCGCCCACCCCTCTCCCTCCACCTCCGAGCAGCTACAGCACCACCTCCGAGCAGCTACAGCATTGTTAGGTTAGGGTAATTTAGGTTAGGTAAGTTAACTTAAGTTAGGTTAAGTAGGTTAGGTTAGGTTAGGTTGGGTTAGGGTAGGCCAAGTTCAGTTAGTTTACGATTAAGGTAAAAAGTTAAATTATCCCTGTTTTTGAGTGCCGAGATGGAGGGTCGAATGGCCAAACACCAGCGGTCATTGTCATAACTTATTACCTTGATTTAATGCAGGTTAACTTTGGTATTCTGCCATAGTCTCCACTTTCTAAGTACAATTGTAGTGGTTATAATGCAGTGATTAATAATAACTGTCAAGCGAACAGATAGGTTAATAAACCTCAGTAGTACTACATAGTTGAAAAATTGGCGCGAATGGCAACTTCGTGTAGCAACTCGGAGGTGGAGGGAGAGGGGTGGGCGGGGTCGAAATCCTGCGGTATTGGACCCAGTGCGTCCAGGCAGGAGGCCTGGAGGCGGTCCACCGAGCGTCTGCTTGAAGCTGGTGAATCGGTAGACGTGTACCCATAGCTGGGCGTTATCGCGATAAATTATCGCGATAACGATTTCGGATTATCGGTTATCCGATAATTTTTTTTCCCGAGTTATCGATTTATCGGTATCGCCGATACTTTTGGCCCCAAACTATCGATAATCGATAATTTCAGTTTTTCCCGCTGGGATTCGACATGACGGGGCGGGACGAGTTCGGGACAGGAACTACACGTGTAGGATGTACGTGTTATGGTGTAACGAGGGTGGCCTCTTTTGTGGCCTTTTTGATCAAAAGTGTGGCCTCATGTGGACTGGGACATCTGGCAACTCTGTGGGTGAGACCGTGACGACACGTATTCAGTTCGTATTTAGCTCCTCTGATCGTTGGATGTGCATTCAAGTCCGTCTTGTTTCAGGTCAAACTTGCATTATAATAATTAATCGATAATATGAGTGAAATAGAGGAACTTAGTGACATTGATAGGGAGGTAACCACTAACCAGTGGCTATAGTGGAGCTAGAGTAGCTCCACTAGGGCTATTTTGTGGTATTATTGATGTTGGCGTATAATTCTAAGTGTTATTTACGATCTAGACAATCTTGTTTTTTTTTTAAATCTTGGCGTTTTTTACAGGGCAATCTTGGCTTTTAATATTTTTGTGTGTGGCAACCCTGGTGGTCGACAGTCGGCGGGGCCGGGTGGCGAAACGTGTGCGTACTTGTGTGTTGTTGGCTGGATCGCGCTGAATGTATGTATAGTGTGAACGTGGCGTCGAGTGCTGATCTTTATTAGTTGTGTCTTTTGTGTTGTGTTTTTGAGAGTTAGAACTATAATTGGTGGTTTAATAGTTACTAATGTGACGGATATTATACAATTGTGTGTAGGTCATACACACACACACGCCCACACACATTATATTTTATTCAGATTTATTCAGATATATTTTATTCAGCGTTTCGTTTCCGACTGTCTTTTGGTACCTCGGAAGTACTATGCCATCGGACTTTCCTTGGTATTCTGCTGTTGCCTCAAAAAAAAGATGAAGGGAGACATTTTGTTACACTAAAAATAAGCGGGACAAACATTAAAAAAGCCTGCCTCAGGTCACCTTATTTAATAGTAGTGCAACTTTTAGAGCTAAAAGCTGTGTTTCGTTAGTGTCTGTGTATATTGTGTACATTTGTGCAAGTGTGTTACGTTTTTCTGATTCTAATTTATCTTATTTAATCATATGGTTATATACATATGTATATTTTTTGACATATATCTTTATCTCACTACTAAAAAAACATTTCAATTTGTTTTTTATTTAAAATACCAATATCGTTATCGCTAGTATCGGAATTTTGGATTTATCGGTTATCGATTATCGGCGATAAATTTTTCGCCAATAATCGATTATCGGTTATCGCCGATAAGGTTTTCGTTAACGATTTATCGGTTATCGCGATCACGTTTTTTCGTTATCGTGCCCACCACTGCGTGTACCTTGACTGCTTGGAGCGTCTAGGTGGGAGGGTAGGGTTGTTCTCGGGGGACTTGGCTTTTAGGGTCAAGTTTTACGAGTGTCTCTCTACTTTTCTGTATATCTGGGCAGTTACGCGTGAAGACACGTAAACTGCGCCGTTCGACGCTGTGGTGTCTGTGGTCATTAGCCGGAAAATAAAGTCGCAAGTGAGACGGCAGCACGCCTACCAGCACTCGGACTTACTTTCCTCACGGTCGTCCTCTCGCTCCTGGCCGGCCGCGGCCTTCAGGTAAGACTGTTCAGAGGTGCAACCGTCACCTCCCTGGGAGCAAGAAGATCACTCCTAACTGTTGCCGGGCACTCTCACCCCGAAAAACTTCGCTGCTTTCTGAGCTGCACGATCTCTAGTTCCTCCAGAAACTAGACAGCTTGATCACAGCCTCGCAGTGATACACAAAGGCTCAACTCGAAACTAGGAACGTAATCCCTGTCTTCACTGTACCGCTCTGATACGCACACTGTGGTCGCCGCTCGCAGCCGTCCGGCAGCGGCGGCAAGATCATCATCTGGCTCAGCCGGAGCGCACACCGTTGCAGTGCCCTCTCGCGGCGGCAAACACCACAACAACACAGTATCGAAAGTGTGTGACCAAATGTCCGCACGAAGGGCTGTTGACGGGCGAGGCCAGAAGACCAAGCCCGTGGCAGACGTCGCTACATCCGGGAAGCAGGGCAGTTGTGGGCTTCCTGCCAGCGCTGTGGCGGTGTACACCGCGAGAAGGTGTGCCCGCTGAAGCAGGGCACTGCGGCGCTTGCTGATGAAGGGCATACAAAGGCTCCCACCAGTAGGAGGTCCGCATGCTTTGCGTGCGGGAAATCCGGGCATTTTGCCCGTGACTTGTCCTGCTTGAGCTCCGTCTGGGACGGAAGCTGGGCCCTACCTTGGTGGGTCGGGCTTTCTTGTGGAGGGCGCCAGTCAGGGCGGTGCATCCTTAACACTGGAAACCGAGTTAACCGGGCTTGTGCCTGCCATCATGCATTCGTGAGCCGAGCCACGTAAAAGCGCTCGTCGTGTATGAGCAATCGCATTTTGACTGAGCTGTTCCCGCCGATAGCATCGGGCCTAAGCAAGTTCCGGCCCCCAGTTAACCACTCGAAACGTTGCCGCCTTTCATATCCTACCTGACACAACGGAGCCCCAGCTAAAGGACTCACAGGCTTACTGGGGTCTCCGCTCTCTGAGGGAGGTGACGGTGCTCCCTTCAGAGAGAGAGACCTTGAGCAGCGCAAGTGTGTCGCGGAGGCGGAGTGATCTGGGATCGTTCAGAGTGACTGGTATTACGACTAAGAGCCGTTTGCCAGTTGTTTGTGCCATGTTGAATGGACGTTGTTCATGGTATCTGGTAGACTCCGCGAGCGAGTGGACAGTGGTCTGTCCGCGACTGGTGGTGGGCCAACGCTTCCGACCAGGTAGGCTGTTGTTAACAGCGGACGGCAGGCCTTCCTGTGAGGGGAAGCACTGTCGTGTGGTAGTCGGGCTGCAAGGGCATTGTTTTCGTGTCAATGCGCTCGTCATGCCGGAGTTGGGGAATCTTGGCGTTGTTGTCTATTGGATGGCGATATTATTGATCCCATGGGAGGCGATAACGTCAGGAGAGACTCTGACTCGAAGTACGCGGTTGGCTGGGGGAGATCTCGGCCAGCCAGATGCTGTTGGGGGTCCAGCAATGGGTCCGCCTGTGTCGAGCTAGGACCCGGCCTGGTGAAGAAGGCGGGGTCGGTGGATTCGAGAGGCGCGCCGGCACCGATCGAAATTAGCGACCCTGACTTTGTTGCTAGGTTCGCTGATGGTCGTTGGACCGTCAGTTGGTGGTGGTCCGAGAAGCAGCCCGTGGGTGGCAGACTCAAATCAAGGAGTACGGGTGTACTCGGGGGCCTCATGTGCGTGAGCGTTGTGACGCGAAGATTCAAAGTTGGATCTCGAAGGATTGGTCGAGGTGGTGGGATGGCCCTGTCCAGGGCATCATTCCGTTGTTCGCCGTCGTGCGACCAATGAAGGATAAAGTCGATCCGGTCATGGATTACCGGGAGTTGAACTAATTTGACGAGTGTCATACTGGTGATGACATGGTCATTGTGTGTGGCGAAAAAACTCTGAGATGGCATCAGCTTATGGCGAGCTTAAGATCGTTGACCTTGAGTCTGCGTGCCTGCAGATCCCCGTTTCTGAGGATCTGTGGAGGTACCAGATCGAGAAGTCTAAGGATGTATCTTATGCTTTGACGCTATTAGGTTTCGACTTATTGTGTACGCCTCGAATCATGAGCGTGGTTCTTGGCAAGGTTCTGTTGTTGGACGACCGGGTTCGTCAGGGGACGGACCATTACATCGACAATGTAGTGGTTCGGGAGTCCGTTCTTATAGCGCACCGGAGCTCCGGGAGCATCAAGCTAAGTGTGCACTTGCAACGAAAGAACCTGAGAGCCTGGATGGAGGCCGGTTGTTAGGAATTTTTTTACGGAAAGATACCAATGGACATCTTAGGATGTCGAGAGGAACTGCACTCTCTGAGCTCAGTTCAGTGGGAGCCGGATTGACGAAGAGAGGGCTGTTTTTCTTGTGTGGTCGGATAGTCGGTCACTACCCTGTGGCGGGGTGTCTGCGGCCCTGTTGCAGTTTTTTGAAACTGCCATGAGACGACTCGGTCGACAGTTTTGTCACCGTTTTAGCTGGGGAGTTGTGGGCCCGAGTTCGTCGAGAGGATCCTGTTGGGGGCGTGTGGGGTGTCGATCCGCAGGGGATGGTTACCATGTGGACTGATGCCAGCTCTCTCGGGGTCGGTGTGGCTTTGGAGGTAGATGACCGCATTGTTGAGGATGCGTTCTGGCTCCGCAAGGAGTCAGACCATCTTCATATCAATGTAGCTGAGTTGGAGGCATTTTCACGGGGCATCAATTTGACGCTTTCGTGGGGTTTTTGGACCTTCACGGTCGCCTGTGATTCCCCGATACTTGTCAACTGGATGGACAGTACTGTCGATGGCCGCAATCGTGTTCGCACGAAAAGTGCGGCGGAGATGCTCGTGAAGAGACGTCATGGGATGATCCGGTGAGAGTGCTTTGGTCTTGTCTGTTCGCTTCGTTTCGATGATCGAGAAGAAGGTCAATCAGATGACCAGGGTATCTAAGAGGTGGCTTAGTTACTGCGATACTGGTGATGCCGTGGCAGAGGTAACTGCTGTGCTTACCACTGGGGAGAGTCTCGACGATGCCACGTGGGCGGCTGATTTACCGCATCATTTGGGTATCGATCGGACGTTTTACGTGGCTCAGCAGATCCGTAGTGATCTGTCACGAGAGCATGTGAAACGTGAGCTGACTGGGTGCGAGGCCTATCAGCGGATCGATCCCGCTTTGCGGGAGGAGAAACTCGTGATGCGAGGGGGTCTTTCTGTGGAGGAGAGCTAACGCCGGGTTGCGGTTGACGTGACCCATTACGGTAACAAACTCTAACTGTCCATGGTTGACTGTGGGCCCTCGCGGTTCGCCATCTGGTGAAGGCTGCTGAATGAGTCAGCACTCAGCTGCGAGTATTGTCGCTCAATTGCGAGAGGTCGAAATTGAGCGAGGGCCTTGTAATGAATTATTGTTGAACAATTCAACGGCGTTTCAGTCAGCAGCAGTTGAGCAGTTTCCTGATGAGTGGGGGATTTCTTTGCAATTCCGTGCCGCTTACGCCCCAAGTGGCAACGGAATCGTCGAGAGGAATCACCCGACGATCAAGAAGATCGCCGCTAGCGGAGGTATCTCCCCTGAGGAGGCCACTTTTGAGTATAATGTGACGCTTCGGAAGGAGACTGAGGCTGATTCGGTCCCTTCAAGCGGTATTTTTAGGTACCGCTGGCGAGTACCGATCGATGTCAACCTTCAGGTGATTGATGGTTACAAAAACAACAGCTTTTCAGTTGGTGACAAGGTGTGGGTGAACCCCCCACTGCCCTCGTGCACGAAGCAGTGGACGTCTGGTGAGGTCACTGGCGTCGTGTCCAAGCACGTGGTGTGCGTAGACGGCATACCTAGGCATGTGCATGACGTTCAGGAACGTCAGCTTGTTGGTGAGCGGGGCAAGGTTCTTGTGAACTATGGTGGTGCTACTGACACCACGGAGCCCGGGACAGTGGTCTTGGGCGGAGAGGGCAACTACAGTGCGACTCCCTTGGCGTTGCCAGAGGGAATTGTAGTTGAGGCCTTGGACAGGGAGCCTATTAAGCCGGCGGTGGACCGCTAGTTGCCCGAAGATCCTCAGGGAGAGGAGGGTGATGAGCGAGATGCTGTTGGCGGTGATGTTGATTAGCATCAAGATGACCTGAGCCATTGAGGCGGTCGCACCGTGAGCAACGGCGTCCCGCACACTTGAATGAGTGTGAGTGCTAGGCACTAGATGATGTGAGTTTTTTGAGAAACTGGGGGAGATGAGGTGTTTGCTCCTGCGAGAGGGCGCTGCGAGGTGCGCGCGTCGGCTGTCGGGAGACAGTCGGTGCGCCGGCCCTGAGCTGAGGCCAGCTGAGGCTGAGCAGCGTCAGTCTGTGAGCGGCTGCGCTCGTGTGAGGTTAATGTGTTTGTGCGATCGGTACATTGTCCTCGGTGTCTATGGCAGTTACAGAGCGAATCTGTGTGGCTGTGTAACGGTCGAAGTTTTCCGCGGAAAATGTTCCGTGGGTTGGGCTTGTGTTGGGCCAGGCCGCGGTGGCTGTAAGGGGTCGGAGGAGGCCTCTTAGCAGCGGGGTTGCGGTACTGAAAAGTACGATGCTTGCCAGCACTGTACAGCTGGCATGTGCGAGGCTTCTTTTGACGGTAGACCAGTGCGTGAGCGAGCTAGTTGGGCTACGTTCTCGCACATGGAATTATCTTATTTGTACGCAACACAATCATAAATGATAAATTTTACTGTTCCTATAAGAGGTGTTCAAAGTGCCTACCGTGAACTTCAATGCACTTTTGATATCTGTCATGAACTGATTGCCGTCCAGATGTGAAAACAGTAGATTTCTCAGCTAATTTGTGCTGCAGCATCAACTATGCGGGCAACCAGATCTCGCTCTGAATCCACAGGGGGGCATACGCCAGAGGCGGTTTCCAGTCATAACCCCAAGAGTTACGCATGTATTACTCTCAGCGGAGTAACTCTCGTCAAGATCCGAAAACGCAACTGTGAGCACGATTTTTAGGTTACTCGAGCAATGTTTACAAACAGATCGAATCAGCAGATGGCTTCAGGAATGATTTGAGTGAAACAATTTAAACAATTTCAAACAATTCATTTACCACAGGTGATACAGAGGTAGAATGTTTCTTAAGTCTAGTGCAATGGTCAAATATGAGTATAGCTTCCTGTGGGCCCGAATAAGTTCAGCGAGTTTTAAGGCAGTAAATTGAGGAACATGCGTGTTGGAAATGAATTTTCCTATCAAATAATAATTAATAATTGACCTGTTGCATGCGCACATGGACTTAAATTGATGGTCATTAATTTTCAATATTACAGTTATTATAACGTAACTGTCAGCAGATATAGCTCTGGCTTCTTGCTATTGAATATTTGGTCGTATAATTTATTCGTTCAAATTATTATTTTATTGCATAGAAAGGGACTGCAGATTTTACTGCTCAGACACAACGAAGAATTTTTCATTGAATGAAATGTTGTTCGCCATATTTTTAAGCAGTGTACGTTAATCGATATTACTCGTTATCAATATAAACACAAATGCTCCCTTTTTTCTCATTCTCCTTTGCTCAATTTACTGTACACAAACTTTTATTAAAAATTTCGTTGCTTTTGGCTAAAAATTTGTTAGCATTGTTAGCAGTCTTTTTAAAATTGAAAAAAACTGTATTCGAAGTAACGGTTTTAGCAAATTATGGCTTTAATGTGAAAATTAGTCTGCGGTAAAATTTTCTGTTTTCACTAGGCTTACTTCAAATGTTAATGATATTTTCAAGAATTTCACTGTGGAACAACAAATTCTTTAATCCGAATAGGGGGCATGCGATTGGGTAATTATTGTATACCCTATTACCCTACATTAGTAATTTTAAAAGGGTTTCCTATAACTTTCGTAATATATTGTCGGACAAGTAATTGTTTCAAAATTGATGTATTGTGATTTTTTTAATAAAATCATCTTGATTTGCCACTTGATGTTACAAAATTGTTCAAAAATTTTCTACCAGAATGACCTAACCTGCTTTAGTTCCATTGAAGCTAAAATATTTCAATGTGCAACTGGCCATTGCTGCAGTGTTGTGTCTACTTCCCTAGTTTCTTCATTTTTGTTTATTGATTTTCAATAAAAAAACTATGTAATTTGTGTATCATTTAAACCAGTAACATAGTTACTGTATAGCTTATTTTGATTTATAACTTTGTTGCTTGACTATTGACTTGGATTAAATTGATCTGGACTTGGATTAAATTGAACTGGACTTGGATTGAATTGAACTCAATTGGATTAAATTGACCTTGACTTGGATTAATTTGAAGTGAAAAAGGTGGAGTGTTAAAAGAACGGACGCACGTTCAATGGTTCATATTATAACAATATTCAAGGATGAACTTAGGCTACAAATAAAAAATATGGTCGTAATTTTGTAAGGGTCTCGTATGCTTGTAAAAACTCAGGAGCTGGTAATTAGACCATCCAACTGAATTAAATGTAGTGATGACATCAACTATATGCAAAATTGCATAACCCTGTGAGTTATTTAGGAACACAACTTAACCTTTTTTATGCTGAGCCACCTCCATAAAATGACCTTCAGTTCCATCTGTATTCGTAATATTACGACAGCCTCTGAATCTTGGTCATCAATGAACGTGTTCATATAATTAGCAATTTTTCGGGTTGATGCAATTCGAAATGACAGTTTTGATAACTCTGAAAATAAAACAGTGAGATTTACAAAAATAATCGAAGTTATAGTGAATTATAAAGTAGCTATGATAAAACAGTTTGTGCGCTGAATAAGAGAACGGTTCGAAAATGAGAAGGGTAAGACGATTTTAATGAAAATTGAAGGGTTAAAAGCGGAAGTAGGACAAGCGCAGAATTCTCGATTTTTTCGAAAACAGCCACCAACTATGGTAAGCATCAGAGCCTACTTTAAAGCGAAAGGCTATGTTCTTAAATCGGCGTTGAAGCGTAGTAGGATAAGCGCATCGTTTGCTATTTGCTATTCGCAGCCACTTGAATAGAAAACGAGTTTTTGATGGCATCCTCAATTAAATCATTCAGTTTGGATATGAGCTCAAATAGATCTGAATACATAATGTGAAAAGTTTTCATTCTTGTTATTTCACAACTGTAGCTCACGTATGAGTATCAAGGATTATGTATTGCATGATTTTTGTACATGGAGTGATGAAACCTCATTTTGTTGCTTGCATTATCAATCATTTGTGTTACATTAGCTAAAATTGTTTACTCGATATTCATAACTTACTGCTTTTGCGCCTGAAGTACAGACTGACGAACATATAAACACGTATACTCCTAAAACCTGTTATTGGAACTAGCTTCATCAGAGCAACTTTCCCACAGGACCGAAGTTCTCTGTCTTCTATTACCACAGCAATTTTTGTTCTAACAACAAAAACAGATTGCATAGTTTCATATTTTCCTAACAACTTTCAAACTATCGCGAACAATATTATTCGTAATTAATTCTCAGGTCAATAACATTGACATGACACTGCCCGCAGTAAAGTACGTGTGACAGGTGGTGGTGTGCTACATGAATCACCATTGTTTCTCATAGCGGTCAATGTGTTTAAATCAATCAATGACTCAACTGTGTTACAGAGACCTAATGGTTCACGTAAGGCTTGAAAATAATTTGTTAAATGTTTTATGATGTTCATTAAATTGTGAATGGAGAGTTTAATCAATTCAATATCTTAAGTGCGCTGAGTTTTGAAGCTTTCTATAAACGAAAAATGCAATACGTTAGGTCGGACCGATTTTTTCTTACTGATGATAAAACACATTTGAGTGATAGTGATCGATGCATGGCTTGATATCAATGTCTTGTCAAGATGCGCGATTTCCTTGGACCGTGTTGCGCATAATGTCTCAACTTTGGCGGCAATCACCAGACCAGTCTGGTGTCAGTCGTCGTGAGCAATGGACGTGTGTGCAAGATCCTCTAGAGGTTATAAAATCCTCAAACTTTCATTGGAACAGCGTTCTAAAGTTAGACGTCGGTTGTTTGGAGGTAAGTAACGAATGTGTCTCTGTTAAAAGAGAATGCATTATATCACAAATTTATTTTCGCACAACGACGTAATTAACATCAAATTTGTAGATTCGCATTTTTTTCTCCTGCTTTGTAGAAATGCAACCATTTTTCAAGTAAATTACGTCTTTTTCTTAGAAAGTCTTGTCATTTTAGAGGTCGAAATAAATGTGAATCTATCCAACATTATTTACATCATGAATCATTTTTTTTTAAGTCGATGCTCGCGAGCAGGCAGTGCCGCATAGATGTATGTACGAACGCGTCGTAGAAGTTTTGAAGTTAGTAAGCATAGTAATTTGTTTCGTTTGCTTGAGAGTACAATCATATTTTCAGCAAATTTTGCCGTAATCTGATCACGTAATTCTAGCTGTTACGTTCAATTAAGTTTCAATCATCCATCATTCAGGTTGAGTAATGGGAAACCTAATCATTCTTATTCTTACCACGACGCGCACGAACGCACCCACGTCAACCTCCCACATTTACATGAATGTGTGTTGCAGTGTCCGTGTGCGTGGAGGGACCGTCATGTGCACTGTCCAGAGTTTACCTCATTGCCAGAAGTCGCTGTATCGTCTAACTATAATGAGTTACCAGATGTCGCAATGCAGTTAGGTTATGCACTTGCTTTGAAAATAGTGTCCGTCGTGATTTCGAAAAGGCTTTGTTCAGCGCGAGCTTATTTGCAATATGGAAGAAGTTAAATTACCAGATAGCTTTAAATTCGTGCATCTACTGGTGAAGGGAAAATATGGGGAAAATTAAAAATGAGTACCAAAGAAATGAAATTCATCAAATATATTTAGACATATACCAAATGCTAAAAGTACTTAATTCTCATAGTATGCTGTAATGATTTCTAAAAATTGTGCTCTCATTCTTTTCTTAGACGTATTTGTTTGCTGGTTGGCTCAGTAATGAAGCAGTAGTTGAAACTAAATTAGCAATATATGATGAAAGTTACGATAAATAAGAATTAATAATAAACAACGATAAAATAAATGAATATTGAAATAACGACATGTAATTGTCTTTAATTAATAAAATGCTTTTCATATTATAGTTGTCACGCGGAGACTGAAAAAATTAACTAACTTTGTAGTATTGAATAATGTGGCAAGCATTATTATTCATTAAAAAATATTTCATTATCGTCAGCGCAACTGAAAAGAATTTGGTATTGATGAAGCATTATACATGTATGTGAAATGAAAGGTGAAGGGGTGTCAACAGAGGCTGTACACAATTTCCTGACGTGAACGAAAACGGTGCAATATTTGTGATGAAATCCATAACATTAATTACTTGGTTTGTGAGAGTCAAGCTTCATCACCAATGAGAGCGTGAAGATTCCTTTATTTGCCCTTTGCGACGAAAATAGTAATGTATTAAACGAGAGGGAAGTGACAACTAATCATACTGATATGAGCTCATAAAATAGTTAAATAAAATTTCTGAGTAAAATAATCGAATTCATTTGGCGTAAATACGCATGAAAGGCAACTTACAAAACGCTTCAGCACTAGAATATTTTTATTTAATTGATATGAACACTTGGTAGTTGCTCGAATTAACCAGTATATAATAGAAACTGAATGAGATTTGCATTGTCAACAATGCATTGTGACATAGGAACAATACACCCCACAGGGGGATACAACTATTGTATCTATGGGAATTAGCGCTCCCAGGGAGACAATGCGAGGGCCCGAGCTAAAGGTTGGGTAGGCTTTCTTTTTGTTAAAATAGAATATGTTTTTGTTTTGTTACGGACCATCTTTTTTCGGTTTACTGCCGTCATGTTTTTCAGCACCTACTACTTTCTTCTTCTGCTTTTATCTTGTTTCATGAACTTCTTTCTCATCTTACTGTTTATATGCCTTTTCTGCATAGATTCCGTGTTCCCTTAACTCCATACTAAATGGTGCCTTATTCCTTCCTCTCTTTGAATAGCATTTGTTGTGGATAGGGAGGCTTAAATTGACTAATAATAACAATAATAATAATAATAATAGTGATAATGATAATCATTTGAACAATACATTATGACATACGGTAGTATTACAGTAACTGTGCTGTTATTGGGTCTAACTCGTTATATAATATGTGTCGTTTAAAACGGCTGTGACATTTATGTGTTAAATGAAACCTAGTGTACTTTATTCCATTATTAAATGGTACTTATACTGCCGAGCTATTCAATAATAAATGTTCGCACTAGAATTAAGTCACTCAGCGACGTGTGGCAGCTGTTGAAGTGCGCATGGTAGTGATTCTTGGTGGTGGTGATGAGACATACACGTACACGGACTAGCACACGCACACTCGGATGAGCGAGATTGACGTGGGTACCACCCGGGCGGCCAACGAAGCACAGATGTACGTACGTGTGAACGCATAGCTGAAGCTTTGATTCCACAGCTCTTTGTTCTAAAGCCTGTACAGTGTACATATTTTTCAAGAAAAAAAAGTGCTTAATAATTCTGAAGTTCGTACCCCCTACAGATGGTAAGTCCATGCTTTGGTTTTGTACCATACTTCTGGGATTTTGTGTTCATTTTGTTGATGTACCTTTCTAGTTGATCTTTAACTATTTTAGTAATTTTTCCTGTGCCATATTTTACAGATTGATTTTTGACTGAACATGGAGTGGGTATCCGAAAATTTTTAGGAGAATAGAATGATCAGTTTTTTGAGTGGTTTCTTCTTTCTTAAATTTCAATTACTTCGCAATATAAGTAAATTGGCCAAGTGTTTACAGATAATAAAGGCGTATCGTGTTTTTGGATAGCACATCTCTATCCATACAAGTCATCACAGTGCGAACGAAAGAACACCGATTGTCACGACCGGGTTATTAAGGGGTTAGTGATATTTTTCATGTCTCTCAGACATCACTTATTTAGACGCAACTCATCGTATGTGCAACTAAAAAAGCTACACTAGCTTGGAGTTGGGGATCCTCACCGAGTAACGAGTCATTCATAGTCGGATTTTAAGATACATTTGAATTTGATTACATCATTGCCCTTTTCATTCAGATGACAACGCAGTGGATGACCACCAACGACCGCCTGTGATGGAGCACTGCCTTCCTGACGAGGAAGAGGACCGTACTATGACCCAGCTCTCATCACAAACTGTCATAAAAGCTCCACCGCCTACATCTCACACCTCTATTATTCCTTCAAAAAAAACTCTGTGAATTAAGTAAGTTTTACCGCGAATCAATTTCTTAACATTGATGCTGCTAATGCTAATGCTCCTACTGCTAATGATGATACTACTAATGGTGCTACTGCTAATTATGTTACTGCTAATGTTACTACTGCCAATGCTACGCCTGCTAATGCTGATGCTACCGCTACTAGTACTATAACAATTACTAAAATTATTGGTACTACTATTGCTATAAATATCACAACCGTTGTTGTTACAACCGTTGTTGTTACAACCGTTGTTGTTACAACCATTGCTATTGCTACCACTACTACTATTCCCGCTATTAATTTTACTATTATTTCTACCGTTATTTCCATTATTACTATTACTACGTTTACTAATTTTATTATTATTACGATTAGTGTTATTACTACTCTTAGTACTATTACTACTAATAATATTACAACCACCACCACAACGACTACAACTGATATTCGCAATGTTGATACTATTACTCCGACTACTGCAGTGAACTGAAACTTGTCGCTGATTTAACAGGGAAACGTTTATTTCAATTTCTGTAAATAAAATTTTGTCGTAGAGTATACATACGTTTGATTAGCGCAAAACACAAGGTGCACAAAACATACATTAACAAAGGATTTATTTTCAGTTCACTTAATTTCGTAGTCTTCAACACTAAAGAGATTATTTAACATTCTTCATTTATTCTTCTTTATCTTCATTGACAAACAAAGGTTGAAAAATTTATCTAGAGAACGCAAAAATGGAGTGATCATTAATTTCCCCTAAAGACGTTCACTACTGAAAAAGCTTACGATTTGGTCATTTTATTTTTTGTTAAACATTGAATGTTAGCAGTCGGTCAATCTGCTGTGAGCGGATAAGGTCCGTTTTCATTTGATGCTATCAATGCTTCTCTATTCAGATGAAAACGCAGTGGACAGCCCACAACCGCAACCAATGGTTCACTGCAGTCCTGGCGATCAAGAAAATTATCGTTTGACGCAGCCCGCGTCACGAACTGTCGCAATGGCTCCACTGCAAATCTCATGCACCTCCATCATTCCTTCAAAAGTACTGTGTGAATTAGTTATGTTCTAATGTACGTGAATCTCTAAGCATTGAAGTTAGGGAAAGATGTTTCAGTTTCAAATTTTTATCGTTTTCATTAGTGATTTCGAACATAAGCCATAACAAGACCTATGTGTTTCCTTGTATGTGTATGCAGCAGTATTGAAGCATTCAAATCCTACGATTTCGAGCGTGATTTTATTGTTTCGTGCCTGGTACTGATATCATTAGCTTCCCTGGTATACAGTCCACGCAAGTTTAGCCTGACAGATTTTGAGTTCCGCCAGCTGCTCTCAACTTATTCCAACTCCCAAACTGCTTAGATATGTTCCTCATTTGTTCAACCTGCTCTAGTAATGTATTGATTACTCATTCAGCCTTATACCGTGGTTACCTTGCGCATTTCTTTTTCTTTCAGTGGTCTTTCTCACTACTCATTCACATCTTCGGTTTTTAGCAGAAACACAATCCAGCATGTTTCAATCAACGCATGCAGCTGCTTTCACATATTGTTCTTACTATGTCACAAATCATTATCGCTGTATCAACTTCCTTTCCTCCAGCTGAGAACCACGTAAAGTCCGGACTATGCTTAATCAAAACCAAGTATTTTTTGCGCCCATTTCCGTGGCTTATTGCTTATCTAGCAGACTGATTAACTTTGCTGGATCATGTACAAAAGCATTTCTTATCACCTTTCATAGCTTAATCATCAAAGTTTTGCATTAACAGCTCTTCAAACGATTTTACCTCTGGCCACCGCGTATGAACTTGAGTCAGCCATTCAAGTATTAATTTCAGCACTCAACAAAGGATTTTTTCTTCTTAACTTCTTACACTCTCATGACCATACGCACTCCAAACATGGCCATACATGTACTTTCTCTTACTTGAACTTCGTCGACACTCCTGTCCTCTTCCCCCTCAGGGGGATACAAATATGGTATCAATGGGAATTAGCACTCCCAGTGGGACAATGTAAGGGCCCGAGCTGAGAGTTAGGTAGGCCTTCTTTTTGTTGAAATAAAATGTTTCTTTTTGTTGAAATGAAATGCTTTTGTTACGTTAAGAACCATCTTTTTTCGGTTCACTACTGTCTTTTTTTCTTCAGCACCTACTTCTTCCACCTTCAACTTTGATCTTGTTTCATGAACTTCTTTTTCTCATCTTACTGTTTCTATGCCCTTTCTGCATAGATTTCGCGTTTCCTTAACTCCATACTAAATGGTGCATTCTTCCTTCCTCTCTTTGAATCACCTTTGTTGCGGATAGGGAGGCTTAAACTAATAATCTAATCTAATCCTGTCCTCTTCACACACAACATTCATTCATAGTATTCCCATTTAGGGCAAATTTCATCTTTTCTTCTCCCACTTTTCTACTTCAAGAAATTATTCAATTTCGACACTACTGTCTCAAATAGCTTGAGCACTCATTTTTCATTTTATCGTAGTGACTGTAATTCTATTTACACTTTTTTTCTCAACATGACGCTGATGTTGGTCGCAATTTATCTAATTGACAGACAGTAAATGAATCAACATGATTTTCATTTTTGTAAAATATTTATCCCGTTTTGGACTCAAACATTAACGTATAAATTCTGCTGAACCATCCATGATGGCAGACTTTGTGTACTTACCAGGCACCAGGCAAACTCATACTCCATCGTTATGAGTGAGTCACGACTCCATTCTAACTCGGCCAACTTTCGCCTCTCAAACAAAATTTTAATTTGCGATCAGTTTTGTCGCACCCATTGCACCTACGCACATTCAGTGTGTCCCTTCTTTGACAGCTCGTCCACTCGTAAGAACAGAAGTAATGTGGGGAAAATTTTTCGTCTTGTCGCTTCGTTGTTTCCGTTGACTCAGACACTACAATAGAGATTTTCTTACCCCACGAGTCACACATTACTAATAACAGCCAATGAAGCCCTGGAGCCGTAATGGTTAATTCACTGTTCTAGTTGTTAATTTATCTGACTTTCTGTTTCAGCAAAAAATTTTTTCTCCCGTTGTTTTGAATTTAAGCTATTTTATTTTTACATTCAGATGATACCGAAGTGGGTCAAATATCGCCGCAGACGGTTGGGGCTTGCATTTTTGACGATGCAGAATATTTGGCTAGCGCACCCTCTGCCCCTTACGCTGTTGGTCCATTGGAAAGACTGGACGCCTCCATCAGTCCGTCCGAAGCACTCCATGAAATAGGTATGCTTTTGCGATAAACACTTCGCTGCGCCCATCACTGCAGTGTAAAATAGCACTCCTCAGTTTTGAATGACATTTAATTTTTAGAAATAAGCTAACTTTTTTCAGGATTTAAATTCTTATAACTTTCTCATTTTATCCTAGATATGTGAGTGCGTTCCGTTCATATAACAATATTTTAAAATGAACGCAATTATGGTATTCAGATGAAATCATTTTTCCATCCACTCTTTAAGGAAAGAGGATACATTGCCATAGTTTTATGTTGAGAATTAGTTTTTATAACACTAATATTTTGTCTCTATGAACACCATTTTTTCTGTCAAGTTCAAAATATTGCCAGAGGCTTAGAGATTCTTAATTTTGAGGCCATTTTCTTTAGTTGAAGCTTAAAATGATTTGTTTTTTCCCAACAGGCTTTATGATACTTTCGAGAAGCGTGTATGCTTTCGTCTGGTCTAAATATACTGGAAAGGCTAATTCATTTGGGTATGAGTTAGGCGTAAATCGTGGCACTAACATGCTGCGGCGTGAGCATGTGGTGTGCTATGAATAAGGTACCAAGGAAGAGGAACGTAACATTCAGTAAGGACGCGTTAAAGGAGGTTGAGTTCTTTTTCGTACTTGAAAATAAGTCAGGCCGCAAACCTTGATTGGAGTATAAATACAGAAATAAGGCAGAAAAGCGTATACAAATTTGGGAGGATTGAAGGCTGTTGTACGGAATTAATTCTTTGTTATGAATTCTAGAAGGAGGTTCGACGAATGTGATGAAACAAATTGTAACCTACGATGCGTTGCAAATAGTGATTAAATTTGGGGTATTTATGCGAAAAGTTTCATCAGTCTCGAATGAAGACGTATATAATTAGAAACCCAGGAAGATTTGCGCTCTGCAAATTATGAAATCTTACAGCTGTCAGGAAAAAAGATCGGATTTTATAAAGCAGTTTGAATACGAAGACTGAACAGCAAGGAAGAATCTAGGCACTGCATTGAAAACATATAATAGGCAGACCAAAGTTTGTCCAGTTTGGACTGGACAAACTCTAAGTGCATGATAAACATGCTGGGTTTGGATAGTGTTTAGCGGCACACGTTCTACCAAGTTTGGAGACCCTGTGCCCACACTTTAGCGAATTTTTGAATCGATTAAAGTTTTTATGTACTGATCTGTTCTATACTTGTCATTCTCGAATTGCAATAAATTCTTTGATTTTCAGGTCATCAAAAGGGGCCAACGATTGTTTCCAGCGCACACTCAGCAGTCGCATCGACATCCGAAACGACTGCAGCGACATATTCGTCTGTCGCAGCAGCAGTGGATTCAATTGCGAATGGGCAAATGGGTCCTAGTACGGAAGTTTAACAAAGTCCTCTTGGACCATTGCAACGCCCATATATTGCGAGGAAATTAGCGAGGAATTCTGGACGCTGCTATTTCACACAAAACGGTATATATATGGAAAGACAAAAAATTGTGTATCACCAGTGTAACTGCCGTTACAACTGTAATGACTTGACAGAAAAAAAACCCAAATATTTATTCGAAAGATTTTGGAGTAGTCAAAATTGGCAAGCGCAGTCAAATTTCATTGCTAATACAATAACTGAAAACACGCCAAAAAGAGTGTACGCAATTAGTACGAAGTCCAAGTCTCGCACTTATGTTTTAGAAAATGTTAAGGTTTGTAAAGAAGTGTATCTGAAAACCCTTGGAATTTCTAAAATGCGAATAGAGTATTGTTTCAACAAGAAATGTAAAGGGAGAATGTGCTCTCCTGATAAAAGGGGATCAGTTTGCTATAACAAAACATCAGAATACGAAAAAGAATGCATTAGAAAGTTTTTAGACTCTTTTCAAAATTTACCAGCCACTATTCGAACAGTAGCAAGTTATATTTCAATGAAAATCTGTCAAAACCGATTCTTTACGATCTCTATATCAAAAACCAATCCGAATGTAATGCCAAATGTGTGAGTAGACCCATTTGCTACAGGGAATTCGCCAAGTATAACATTGGTATTTATGTTCCAAAAACGGATAACTGTGCTGTTTGCCATGCCGCGGCAATGAAAATGAAATCGGCAGATTTGTTGAGCAAAAAGGATATTGAGTCAGACCTGGGAAAACACCATAATAGGGCTCAAAATGCTAGATCTAGGCTAAATCAATCCAGAGAGCTAGCCAAAAATGATTCATCTCTCTTGTCATTTACGTTCAATATGCAGAAAACTCAACCACTGCCACGACTAAATGCTTCATCCGTGTTTCATAAGCGTCAACTTTGGGTGTACAACGTAGGTATTAATATTGGAAAAAACAACGGAGGTCATATGGCAATGTGGCTAGAGAGTGAAGGAAAACGAGGATCAACAGAAATCTGTTCAAGCATTTTAGCATAACTGAATTCTATAGATTGTTCCCAAATAAAAAATTTTCAAACACTCAGTGATGCTTGCAGGGGACAAAATAGAAACAAGGCCGTTATGTGCTTCTTCATGTACATGTGTGACATCAAAGCGTTTGAGTCTTGGGAGCACACGTTCATGGAAACTGGCCATAGCTATTTGCCCAATGATAGAGATTTCGCAATTATTGTAAAAAAAGCTATGAACAAATTAATCTATTCGAAAGAAGAATGGTACGATTTGGTCTCAAAATCAAGGAAAATTAATCCATTCAAAGTTATTGATATTAAAGATAGATTTGTTGGGATAGATACACTTCTTGATTCCCGCCACTTCAATCCAACTCGTACAAATGCTGGTCCAAAATTGAATTTTATGAAACTGAGAACCTTTGAGGTTGCTAAAAATTCTTCAAAAGTCTTCTACAAGACTTCAGAAAGTGACGAGGAATACCAACTTGACTATCCCACGAAGCCAGGCCATGAAATAATTTTGGAAAGTTCTTCGGACTGTATTTTCACCAGCAAGGAAAAATACGAAGACTTAATGTACCTGCTAAATTTCGTACCACCCATCTACCAAAGTTTTTACAAAGATCTTCCTCACGCCTAATGTTTCGCAACTGCTATGAGCAGGACTTGATTGATTCATGAGCGACGATATGGTTGTGTTTATACCGCAGCTAATATGAGGGATTTATAATTGTGAAATGAACCTCATCAGAGCTGTTATATTCTGAATTTAATGTATTTTGTTTTGTTACGCCTCATAGCTATTTCATTTCAGGACCATCCACTCCCCTCAGGGGGATACAACTATTGTATCTATGGGAATTAGCGCTCCCAGGAGGACAATGTGAGGGCCCGAGCTAAAGGTTAGGTAGGCTTTCTTTTTTTTAAAATAACATGGGTTTTTGTTTTGTTTCGGACCAACTTTTTTTCGGTTCACTGCTGTCCTGTTTTTTCAACACCTACTACTTTCTTCTTCAACTTTGATCTTGTTTCATGAACTTCTTTCTCATCTTACTGTTTCTATGCCCTTTCTGCATAGATTCCACGTTCCCTTAACTCCACACTAAATGGTGCCTTCTTCCTTCCTCTCTTTACATCTCATTTGTTGAGGATAGGGAGGCTCAAACTAACTAATAAACTAAGACCATCCACTATTTTTCTCGTATTTTACACTCAGCGCGGTTTCAACTTAATTCCCTCAAGGTACGCGGGCAAATGGATTTTCATTTCTACAGCTCATTGCTCAGTATATTTATTATATATATACAAAGCGCTGTAAGATGTCACTACGTTTAGAGTTAGAGTAGGTAATCTTTGTAAATTATACACGGAACAAAACATATGGCGTGTGACTAGAACGTGGTGCAAGAATTATTCACTGATGATGATGATGCATTTAATTAGAATAGTGTTGATGTAGTGATTATGTTTTTCCCCCACGGATAACATTGTCTTACATTTACTGCTGTCCGTTTAAGCACCTCTTTTGTTTGCTTGGGTTGGTAGCAATTCCATCATTTCTAAACTCATTTTATTTTATTTTGGTTTGTGATAATGGTGTGACTTGATTTTTCAGTAAATAGTGAATAAATAATATTGAATTTGCATGCTTTTATTTCATACCCAGTCGCCGGACCCAACCATACTCTGAAATGAATAGTAAAGGAATCATTTCGAACTTAGATGATTGCATTTTCTACACAGTTGAGAGGACCCAAAGCCGTTGAAAGTAATTAATTTCTGAAATAAATGGCATTTATCTTTACAATAAGTCATAGGCGATTTTACGAAATGATATGCGGCAAAAGTTTAATATCCTAATATATGTCCGTATATATACATTTCTTGAAGTCCTCCATACACAGTCGTTGACTTAGATGTTGAACCGAGTACGAATATCGTGCTGAAAAGATTACGATACTTCTGATTTTCAACTAAAAATTTGTTGACAATGCATGATTTTTTACAATTTTTTACTTGCAAAGAAGATTCAATTTCATTAGAATTTTACTCGCGAACGATTTATCCGTTTTTAGAAATTCCCATTCGTTTCGAGAGGAAATTGTTCGAAACACAAGAATCTCTTTGAAGCGTACTTTGTACCTTGCTCTTTATTGTCTTCATTAGATGCTATGCCTTTAACCAGCCGAGGCGCAAAATTTTTCCTCGTGTCACTTTTGCAACACGTTAAACATCTTCATCTATGTCGTATCATCCAAGATCACATCACCAGAACGAGACTTGGTGAACCAGTTTCTTACTTGATCCGTTTCGACAGCCTGACTTTACATACTGCATAATTTTACCGCTGTCTCTGCTTCACATTCTTTGTTTAAACTCACTTAACAAATCGGGTATGTAACTTCAGCTCTTTCATTGCCAGGGTTACTCAGTAAAATTTACTGCAATAAGAGTGACCAGATGATTCAGAATAAGTGGAGAGTTTTTACCAAAATTCGAATAAATTTACCAGAATCTGAGCATTGCAAAACGGATAAAGCACTTTTAATTTATATTAAAATATCGGAAACTCAGTTCTCAGTGGTTGCTGTTTATACCTCAACTTTTCTTTCTCAAAAAAGTTTCATTAGCTTACGAGTTAGTTTTACAAGGTGCCAAGAGGAAATTGAAAGCAAAATTCGGTACGGGAAATGGGAACGTTTAATTTGTGCACAGGGTATATACCCACACAGGAAAACCGCAAGTTAAAAATGAAGAACAGACAACAAAGAAGAGAAAATTCTCAGAAGCAATGCACGAAAGATAAAAGTTCCGAATGCCGAATTTGAGCGAAGATTACATAACAAAATCCCCAGGCGTCACTTATTATCTTTACATAAGATAGACTCCCCTCTCTAACCTAACCCAATTGCCCATCCTATTATCTAGACGGGTTTCATCCTGAAAAAATAATGTCTCGCCTACCCGCTTTTGCGGCGAGAAACTTCCAGAACTAACTGGCACAGAAAACATAGTCTTTA
>JACJUY010008458.1:0-23003 GCA_014220935.1 Platorchestia sp. MABIK | reverse complement strand
CAGATCCTTGTGGAACTCCATGGCTAATTTTCAGTGGGTCCAATTTTGCGTCGTCAATGACAACGTATTGCTTCCGATTTGTTAGGTATGATCTGAACCAATCATGGGCAACCCCTCGAATACCATAACAGTGGAGTTTCGAGAGTAATATTTTATGGTCCACACAATCGAATGCTTTTCGAAAGTCAAGAAATACAGAGAAGACAAGCATTCCTTCATCTATAGTAAAATAGAGGAATTGTAAATGATCTAATATAGCCTGTGTTGTTGATTTTTTAGAGCGAAAGCCGTATTGTTTATCGTAAAGAAATGATTTTTGTTCAAAATAAGAGTACCCTTTTTATACACAATTTTTTCGAAAACCTTGCTAATAATTGGTAGTACGGAGATGGGTCGATAATTGTTTACACAGGTTTTTTCACCATTTTTAAAGATAGGGGTCACTCTAGCGACTTGGAGGGAGTTCGGAAAAGTGCCTAGTAAGAGAGACTGGTTAATGAGATTGGATATCAGCAGGGCTCCAATATCAGCAATAATTTTAAGTACTTCCCCGTCGGAAACGTTTGTAACCCACTTGATTTATTTTTTAGGTTGTTTCTGCACGCAATATATCGGAGGAGTTGGTAGGCGTGAAGAAAAAGGAGTTGTGTTCTCGAATATGATCCATGTATTCCAAGTGATCAGTGGGTTCACTTGGAATACCATCAGCTATAGTTTTTCCTACGTTTACGAAGAAATCGTTAAAGAGATTAGCAATTTCTTTTTTCGCATGGTATGCTACATTATCTTGAACAACATGTTTAATTTCCTTTTTATCAGCGTTATTCGGTTTACAGCAAGAGTTAAGGAGGCGCCAAGTCTTTTTAACGTCAGCTTCGAATTGAGTAAACTTGCGCGTAAAGTAGCTCTTTTTTGATGACCTTATCTGATTTGTCACATAGTTTCTGAATCGGTTATATGTTTCTCGAGATATTCGCCCTTCGTAAATAATAACCTTTGCCTATTAAATACCGGTTCATCCATTAGAATAGGATACAATTCAGAATCAGTTATTTACCTGACAATTTGCTCACCTACATTGGCCGTACTACTCGATTGGGCTGCTTTCGGCTCACCGGGTGATAGTGATCATTGCCCAATTTTGATTACCTACATTAACAAAAATTCCCCCAACCAACCCCCATCAATTATCTAGAACTACTCAAAAGCTAACTGGGATCTATATTCTCATAATAAAGCATGGAACGAGCCGATGTTGAACACAATGACTAACAACGAACAACTACTCACATACCTATACCATCGATTTCATTCAGCAGCTGAAAAAGCCATTCCGACCTACACACCTGGAAAATACTACCCCAAACCATGGTGGACAAAAGAACTCCAAGAGACAAAAGAAGAAAGAGAAAAACTTTACAAGAAGGATCGCCGCAACAAAAATCTTGCAAACTTAATTGGAAACGAGCAAGAGCAAATCACAAGTACAAAATCCGAGCGAGCAAACAAGAAACCTGGAAGAAATTCATCAACCAATTTAATAAATACACCCCAATGGCCAAAATATACGAAAAAATACGAAAAATAAAAGATCGAACGCAAAGAAAAACCCATGTATTAATTGAAAATGATATACACAACAGCACAATCCCTGACAGTGTGAATAAACTTGCTGAAAATTTCAGCGAAGTATCAAGCGACCAAAGTTACTCCCCAGAATTTCAACAATTAAAAACCACTAACGAAGTGATACCAATCCAGTTTAGTTCACCAAACTTGGAAATCTATAACCAAACTTTCCATATGCATGAATTTGACTCAGCCCTAAGAAAAACGAAAAATACATCACCAGAAAATGATAAAATAACATACGACATGATCAAACACCTAAATCTAACAGCTAAGCAATACATCTTGAGCATTTAACAAATTTTGGACGACGGGCTACTTCCCACCACAATGGCAGCATTCAACAATAATACCAATTCCAAAACCTGGAAAAGACCACAGTAAACCGAACAACTACAGACCGATCGCACTCACGAACGCACTCACGAACTCTGTGCAAACTAATGGAACGAATGGTCAATAATCGACTGATAGAATATTTTGATATGCACAACATAATAAGTAAAGCGCAGTGTGGATGCAGAAAGAGGCGTAGCACTACAGATCACTTGGTTAGACTAGACTCAACCATAAGATTAGCCTTCGCAAACAGAGAACACTTCATTTCAGTGTTCTTTGATCTGGAAAAAGCATACGACAGAACATGGAGATATGGGATTATACGGGATTTATATGACATTGGACTCAGGGGTAGATTACCAATTTTCATCGCCAAATTCTTAGAACATAGAACACTGAGTGTCCGAATAGAAAACTATAACTCAAACATCTACGAACAGCGAAACGGAGTCCCTCAAGGCAGTGTCCTCTCCGTTCCATCATTTGCCCTCAAAATAAACTACATATCTAAACAGATCCCACTGGACAACAAGTTCCATTACTCTCTATATGCTGACGACTTGCAAGTCGGATACCACCACCAAGACCTCCAGGTCATTCAAAACAAAATGCAATCCTGTATTAATAATATATTCAAGTGATCTCAAAATCATGTATTTAAATTCTCACCTAGCAAAAGCAAAGCAATACATTTTAATATCATACCCGGACTATCCCTCAGCCTAACACTCAAAATCAATAACGAAAACATTCAGTACACAAACTCACATAAATTCCGAGGCCTAATCTTCGATGAAAAATTGAGCTGGCAACAACACGTCACTGTTCTAAAGACAAAAGGAAATAATAGCCTTAACTTACTGAAGTCAATAACAGCACAAAGCTGGGGAGCTGACCAAACGACAGTTCTCAGAATCTATAGAAGCATGACAAGATCAATTCTTGACTACGGATCAATAATCTACAATTCTGCCAGTCAAACAACTTTGAAACCCCTCGAGTCAATTACGTGCGAAGCACTCCGAATCGCTACAGGAGCATTTAGATCCAGCCCAACAAATAGTTAACACGTTATTTGCAATGAAATGCCAACCGATATTGGGCGAAATTATCTTTCACTCTGTTACTACTACAAAGTCCGCAGCCAGCACGGGAACCCCGCTTTTAGTTGCACGGTAACGCCTAGCAATCGGCTACTCTATCAAAAGAGGAGAATAACCCCAACCTTCGCCATCAAAATGCAAATACTGATAGAAAAATTGGGCCTGCGGAAAAATCGAGTTAAACTAGACTTTTCTTATCGACTATTAAACATTGATACCCCTACATGGGCTTTAACGAAACCAACCATAAATACAGAACTAACCGAACTCCCAAAAAATGAAACCCCCGAACACATAATCCGGCAAGAGCATAAAAGAATAGCAAAAGAACAATATGATGGATATGTGACCATATACACGGATGGCTCACGAGGGGAGAGTGGCACAGGAGCGGCGGCAGTATGTGACACTATTGTTCGCACTGCAACGCTTCCGAAAGAGGCCTCAGTATGTTCAGCCGAAATACACGCCATCCACTTGGCCCTTGGCATCATTAATGACAAAAGTGATAAAAAGTTTGTAATTTACTGCGACTCCCTAAGTGTCGTTAACGGCCTATATTACGAGACACACCACCCAGTACTACGCCGAATACAGCACGATATACACGATGTGCAAAAGGCGGCAAATCCATCAACAAATGCTGGATCCCCTCCCATGTCGGAATAGGCAATAACGATGCTGCAGATACTGCAGCCAAGAACGCTACCCGAAAACCCGAAGAATTTATTCTAATCTGCCACTCGGATTGGAAACCACTAATACGACAAAGCATGATTAACCAGTGGAAGACTAGGTGGGAAAATTGCAGAGATAAGTTAAGGGAAATACAACCATCACCAGGCACAGAATTAGACTTCGGTAAAATACCACGTAGAGAGGAGATAATAGTCAAGACTCAGAATAAGACAAACATTCTTAACGCATGGCTACCTAATGAACAATGAGATACCCGATATCGCATCAGTGTGCGAGTTTTGCAATAACTCGATACTAACTGTCAAACATCTAATCATAGAATGTGAAAGTCTCGCAAATAGTAGGAATTGTATAAAGACTTGCCGAACGCTACTACGGCCTACCGTCGAGACGGTATTGGGACGCCAATTAGACGTCAAGGAATTAATGAACTATCTTCGTGTGATAGATGCTTACGACCTAATTTAAATGTCTCAGTAACTTTGTTTTGCAATTGACTTACCTTTAATGATAAACTGTTAAATTGATCTTATGGTCGCAGACGACATGCGTAGAGGGGAGCAGTAAAGGACCCGCATCCGTGCTTTAATGTTGATTGTATCAACACCTCTCATTATTATTATTATTTTATTTTTGAGCTCCAGTTAACTACGTTCATTGATCAGTGTTCAAAACTGTGACTTAAGTTTTAGTTGTATGCAAATACTGAAGAAGCATCAGTCTTCATTCAGAGCTAGCAAGGGATAGTCGCTCCACAACTCAGGGACGGAAGTAAAACGTCTCGGAATAGCGGAAAGGGTCTATTGCATTTGGTCGGGCCGATGAAAATCCAGTGATTGAAATAGCAATGCCTATTGAGACACTTGTAGACTCGATGCCGCGCAGAATTGGCTCCATTATTCCTGCTCGTGGAGGTCCTACTCCACATTACTAGCAGATAACTAATTGTTTTTATCCGGCGATGTCATAACTCCTCACTATCTTGACAAAATATTATTGTCGTTACTTCTCTTGGGATGGTATAATGATCTGGGAATCTTGACTTGCTTATTGATTGTGATAGATATCAGCAAAATTATGGTACAAGTGTTTAAGATGTTTCTTTCATGAAAAACAATTCAATTTCACCCAGTTTTATTGAGTGATGGAAGCATGTACTAGCACAGACCAACTTTCAATTAACAAAATAAATCTTGTTGCATGTGTCTGTGTAGAGGTGGAAGTTTGAGTTCTGATTTGAAAGTCAATAAATAAGCTTTATTGGAAATTTTCATCAGTTGGGGTCATCGTATTAGTACAGTCATCGATCGCTCTATCTTGGATCTTAATGTACGAAATTGTCTATTTTTCACGTATTTCTGCTATGAATTCGAAGAAGATTATTGTTCGGTCGTTTGCGTGTTTCCTTTATTCAATTTATAATCAGTGAAGTATCAGTTTTTATTAAAATTTTGAATTAGTTGTTGAATATCTCTTGTCTATCTTCTGCTGTAGGGACTGGCGCCGCCATGTAAGGCTCAGGTTACCTCAGCCATAAACAAGCCTTCGAGCTTCTGTCTTTCGTGTTTACTTTCCTTCATTCAGTGATCACGCCTTTTTCGCTGTCTGGTGTGTTTTTTTTCTTCGTAACTTACATAGTTACGAAGTTACCCTAGTTAGTTACCCTAGTTCTTTCTGCTTGCTTTCTTGAAATCGCTTTTGTAGTGTCTAGGGAGTCTTAAACTGAGTAATATGTTAATAATGAACTTGAATAGCTCAAGATTTGAAGTGAATTCAAAAAGTGTTAAAAAAATTCTAAGTAAATCTTTGAAATTAATGGTAACGAGCTTGTGGCAGCTAAAGTTGGCATGATGAAGTGGTGAGAGATAGGCTCCATGTTATCCTCAGGCCCAGGTTGCAGGGTTTTTAACTGTAAAGGAAAGCTTTTTAATGTGTAATACAATGCAATTTAATTTTTACTTCACGAAAGAAATTAATTATGGTTTTACCATTAAAATCAATTACAGTCAGTGATTTTTTACCTAGGGCAATGGAGACCCTTTTTTTATTGTAGTTTACCTAACTTTACTTAATTCGTAGAAACTTCTCTCCGACTGTTCGATACGTTTTCAGCCAACTTATTTTTGTAGATGTCGAAAAATGCCATCAAAACTTCAGTAACGGCGCACGTTAGTTGCCTCGTGACTTTTCTATTAAAGGCAAAGGCGAAATGAGATCACGAACATTGACATTGACATGATCAGTAAGTAGACGCTAAAAAGATTTCTGAGACTTTCTGTTTGAAGAAATTAACCAATATTTTCGAAGAGACTTAGTATTAATTATATTTAAAAAAATTGATGTACCACTATCTCTACAGTAGGGAACTTAAGATGAAACGTTTTAGCGTCATTTTCTCAACTGTTCACTAGTGAGTAACTTGTACTGATGGAGGTCGAGAAAGTTGTTAGGTGCGTCATCATTGCAGTGCGTCTTCATCTGTTGCTGTCTCCCTCTGCAATAATATTCGGTACTGAAAATAGTGTCGAATGTGGGTGTTTCATTTTTATTATTTATCAGACACTACGCAAAAGGTGCATGTGTCTGCCTGGTCACTTCAGTTTTCTGTTGCCATGGAGTCAGAAAGCTTCACCTGTCTGCTGCAACTGCTGCTTAAATAACCTTGAGAATGTAGTTCATTTGAAGATATGCAGGCAGCTCTACTTTCGCTCACCTTTACAGAGCGGAAGAACGGGATTATCATATATATATTTACTCTGACACTGACTCTTTTGGTCGCTACTCGATCTCCATCTTACGCTGCTAAAAGATTACTGTTTTTTGACGGCAGCATTGCATCTCGTGGCGTTGGGGGCGAGTTGCAATTTACTCCAGTAAAGGCACCTTACTGTTTTGTTAAAAATGTACTTCTTACTACATTAATAATGAGTGGATTAAATAGCTTGTTGTAAGTTAGCTTTGTACATCAACAAGAAATTGTATTCCTTTGTTAGTTGTTCGTCTCTTAACATGCCGGTATGATCAAGTTTTTTTTAACCTTGCTGCTATTTAGGGAACTAGATTACCCGTACCTCGATGAGGCAAGTTCTTTTTCTCATTTTTTATCTTGAATTTGTTCTTGATTTTGTTTTTGAGGCGTTAAAAGTAATCCAATTTCATGAGACAACAATTTTTAAATGACTTCCCAAAGAAACAGTACACTCGTAAGTTAAACATTTGTAGCAGACCGTTTCTTCACAGTATAGTGTGGGAAATTATCTTTAAGAGTGGGGCCAAGAAGACTGCGGGTTTCTTTATTAAAAAAACGAAGTTGGATTTATCCCTATTGCACCTAAAATGCAAGGTATTGAATTCTGCAGGATTTTCTTACTGAATGCACAACGTGGACGATGACAAACTTACTGTACAACCAAGCGTGCAAACAAACTAAGCAATGAGCTCCATAGGTATACTCTCTTCAGGGATACACAACTATTGTATCTATGGGAATAAGCACACCCGGAAGGAAAATATGAGGTCCCGAGCTGGAGGTTTTGTAGGCCTTCTTTTTGTTGAAACAGAATACGTTTTCTGTTTTGTTACGGACCATCTTATTTCAGTTCACTACTGTACTGTTTTTCAGCACCTACTACTGTTATCTTCAACTTCAATCTTGTGTGTTGGAGTTGACAAAAATGCACTTTGTATCGTGTCATATGCAACGAAACTTTAACCAGACTTATATTATTTGTTTTGAATTTTTCAAGAATCCTGTTGCAGAAGAGCCTACTTCTTTCTCTTTCCTATTCTTACGAATGGTTTACGCTAAACTCAGTTTTTTTAGAAAGATTTCTTCTTTATTTATAATTTGCTATTGACTTATGCAGTATCTTGATAAAATGTGAACCACTTCTTTTCACTAGTTTCCCTTGTGGTTGAATTCCTGTAATTACTTGAATCGAATTAGTGCCTGAATATTGTTATGAATGGGTTTTAAGTCACCGACTTGCGCTTCAATTTTGTGCTGGATAATTTTGTGCTGAGCAGTTTTGCTGTGGGAAGTTTGGCACTGGGCAGTTTCATGCGGTTTAATTGTGCGGGAGACAATTTGTCTTCGTCTTTTTTTGTTACACCCTTAAAAATTATGTGAATTACGAAACTGTGCTTGATTTTGGTGCGACTGGCAGAATTTTATTTTTCATTCGAAAAAAAAAAAATTCTCGCAGCAATCGCTGCAATTTCTGCTGCATCTCGCCATTTCGGGACTCCTGAGTATTATTATTATTATTATTATTATTATTCTTAAAAGTTTTACTCAACATACAGTAAATGTCAGTATATTGTTAGTAATTGAAAAACTCGAATATACATAGTAATCTGGGATGGGATGTTCACTGTTCAGTTGTCATTATAAATAACGTCCATTTAATATCGAGTGTAAAACCCTATTGTGATGTAGTTGTTTGTGAAAAGATAGCCTCATTTAGCTGTAGAAGTTCATTGGCATTTTTTTTCTCGTAGTAGGGAATGTGCAGTGGTTTTATATTTTTGCTTTCATCACTTCCACCAATAATTTATTTCATATTTTTCCTTATACCTTTCAACTTCTTTATCTAAGTGAGATGAACTTTATTGATGGCTCGCTGATGTTTCAAAATTGAATAATGAATTCAAGCAGGGGGCTACTTCGATTTATTGACCAGGATAAAATTTAATGAAAATAAATAGGCAGAAGTACTCATTCTTACCGAAGTTCTAGCCAACACTGGGTTGGGTCTTTATTTAGCCACAGTGAGTTGCCAACTTCATGAATATTACACGGTTTCTATCTTCCTTATTTCTTGCTTACATTTCGTTTCAGTAAATTGGCTAAAATAGTGGATGTTGCGTGCAAAACTTTCTCGCGCTCATGCGGTCCAACTGTTTGGAACATGACTCAGCGACAACGAGCTCTTCCTTCGTGCTCTTCGCAATGTCAGTTGTGCCTCGAGGCTGCGAGCTGTTTTGTGATCCCGGGGTATGCGGTGATGCGATCTCCACACTTGGTACGAGGTGCAGGTGTGATGTCGGCATGGGGTTCCCACACTTGGTACATGGTGCAGTTGTGATGCCGGTGTGTGATCATCGCACTTGATAAGAGGTGCATCCATTATTAAGGTTTCTTTTCTTAATGTGTAGAAGACTCAAAGTATGCTGATCCTGATATATCCCATATAGAGAGACAGCTATTCAGTCTGTGGGAATTAGCGCTCTCAGGAAAAATATTTGAGGTCTCGAGTTGGAAGTTATGTAGGCCATCCTTTTATTGAATTTAAAAACTTCATTTTCCTAAATAATCATTGAGAAACTAAATCCCACATTTAATCTCTGTAAAATGAATAAGATTGTACGTGGGTAAAATTGCAAAGGCTTTGAAATACAGGGATATACTATGTATACTTCAAAGCGAAGTGGTAATCTTCGATGATGGTGCACCCTAAGGATGGCCTTGTGGAGTTGATGGTGTGGGGTAAAGGAATGCATTCACCTGACGCCAACTTATGTTGTACAGACGCAAGTTCGGTGCATTTTTCGTAATGTAGGTGCCTTGTGCGGAAGATTGTGCGCAAGATTAAGCGCAGGGTCCTAAAGGATTGCACAGGTGCTTCAGGGTTTTGACGAGAACACATCTCTCGCGAGATGGGGATTTTGGTTCTTTTCGAGGTTTAAAGAAATGCATTGGCCAGATGCAGTCCCTTCCTTGTAACTTCGCAATCGTTCGTAAATGCGATATTGGTGGTTTTGTGAAACACATCTTTGTCGTGGTTAGGAAGGCTTAAACTAATTAAAAATCTATTATGCTGTCAACTCATAACATTATTGACTTCTTAGTGAATGAATGAATGACTAGAACAACTATTAAATATTTAGATATGCTTCCCAGCACTCTCAGCGGTGATGTTTGGACACATGTGTTTTGGTTATAAGATGCGATGAGAGTATACGCCCAAATGCCGACGCGCTATTTCATGTTCCTCAGTTGAACACAATTTTGCAGCTCTAGCGATCGCGAAATAGATTTCGTGACATCTTCTTTCTTTTTGTTAAAATAGCATAGGTTTTTGTTTTGTAATGGACCAACTTTTTTTCGGTTCACTGCTGTCCTGTTTTTTCAACTCCTACTGCTTTCTTCTTCAACTTTGATCTTGTTTCATGAACTTCTTTCTCATCTTACTGTTTCTGTGCCCTTTCTGCATAGATTCCACGTTCCCTTAACTCCACACTAAATGGCGCCTTCTTCCTTCCTCTCTTTGGATCTCATTTGTTGAGGATAGGGAGGCTTAAACTAACTAATAATCTAATAATCTAATCTTTCATTTGTAAATGAGTGGGGAAAGTTAGCTATTTTATGAAGTGAAATGTATTTAACACGTTAACTGCGATGGGTTAAGGGTACCATCCGGGATTTTGATCTTTTTTCGTCAGATTCACTTGAAAATTGGTCAGTTTATGTATTTTTTGAAAGTAAACCTTTTTTACCCCTGTCATTTTTTTGATTTAGGCCATATTTTTTTTAATGAAAATGAGATTTTTGATACATTTTCATGTATATTTCAAGACGTATCTCCTCATTGAATTTTGATGCTAGAACAAAACCAAAGACAGTTTTAGAATCCTTGAAACATTTCTAACAGTTATTTGATTCAATTATTCAAATATGACAAACCAAAAAATTTATATGGATCCAAAACCCAAAAATCATGGTTTGAGATGTTATAAAGTTTCGCATATCACAAAAAAAATTTTCAAAATGTTCAAATTGAATCGAATAACTTTGTTAGAAATGTTCCAAGGATTCTAAAACTGTCTTTGGTTTTGTTCTAGCATCAAAATTNGGGGGGGGGGGGGGTTCTGGTGTCCGTAGCGCCATAATATTTCATGGCACAATAACCCATACCATGAGGATCCTTTTTCGACAAAAAAAAAATTTCAGTCAGGGGTGCCGCGGGGGCCCAATTTGGCCTCGGATGGTCCCCTTAAACTGAAGTTCAATACTCAATTCAAATTTAAAGTCAATTATGATAATCAACTTTGAAAATAACAAACATTAATTGAATCGGGCCTTCATTTAGTTTTCAGTTAGTATTAATAAAAAATGAATTAGTAACTGCCGGTGGGTCAGCAGCACTATAAAAATCACCTAAGTGACCACCGGTGGGTCACTTCGCAGGAAATGTGTTAAAGAAGAAAAATACGTCAAGTGACTCTGTTAATATGGAGATAGTCAGTGCTTAATTCGCTTATTTGTAACTCACCATCATAGTCCATCGATTGTGGGATGATTTCAACAAGTATCTGCACTTGTAATGAGTTTCCACCATTGTATAACAGCTTCTTCGGCGAGCCTTGTGTCCTGATTTGTTTAAGGCAGTGCACAGGTTTTAAAGCGAGTGAAAAACTCCCGTGCGTAAACTTTACTCTGAAAAATACTCGTTATGATCCCTCTGTGCTGATCTCGTGAGAAGTTTTTACTAAAATTAAAGTCAAAGTGCGTAATTCAAGAGCAAAATAATTAAATTATACTAATATTTCCATATTAGGTGGCGCTTAAAACTTCTTTATTCCATAGTTTTAGTGTTTTTTTCTTTAATTTCGATTGATTTAAGTCTAACTCTGACTTGGCATATCGTTGATATTCAGTAGCTTTTCAAATACGGGGTATAATTATTATTTCTCTTTATTGAGCCACGTTCATGAAACATTGACTTATCTGCCAGAATTTTAAACATAATAGCGAACGTATTTGAAATGGTCCTTCAATAATAGTTATGTGAGGTCTTCAAACTGAGATTAAGTTAAGGGACTCAAGGTATCTCTAGGGGCTGGGTCCTGACGTCACCAAGCACTAGAGTTGCTTCATTAATGAGGCAAAGGAAGTGCGCGTCTTGGTAACACTTCTGAACAGGCTTGTAAACACTGCAGTTCAGCTTATGCCTTGATCAACTGAACTTGTGGGCCTGGCGATTTTCTCGCTAGTGGTCTGGCATGTACCAGTTTACCGCAATAAATTACTGCTTTTTTTACCTCTCTTACTACGCGCGATTAGGTGAGCATTTGATCTGGTCTTCGTCGTACCGTTTCGGTGCTCTGCAACCTGTGAAGTCTTGCCACTTGCGGTATACACGTGTAGCTCGACATTCCTACTCGGTAGCGAATGCTCTTCAGTTGTAAGGAGCGTGACATGCTGGTATATTCTGAGTTAGTAATCTATACACTGCATTTGATAACCTCAGAAGCATACAATTATTGTGTTCATGAGAATTAACGATTTCTGGAGAGAGACGAGAGGCCTCGAGCTGAAGGTTAGGTACGTTCGGTTGGAATATTTTTTTGTTTTGTTACGAATCATCTGTTTTATCCAGATCACTGCTAATCTCAAGTTTTATTTTTGAAATTTCTCTTTCCATTGCTAGCGGACGTCTCGAACTTGCACCCTCATTTCGGGTGTTCGTTTTCTTCTACTGCATTGTTCAACCATTCACATTCAACTCGCAAAAGGCATGCAAACATGTGCGATACAAAAATCTTGACAATTTCTGTGTCTTAAATAGAGCTTGTGCGGTTGCGCAACTCTAATCATTTGGTGTGTTATTTAAACAACAGGTACGCCCGAGCAATCGAGCCCGTACGCCGGCACGGCAACTTCCTGCTGTGCACGCTGCTGCTCGGCAACGTGCTCGTCAACTCGACGCTCACCATTCTGCTGGACGGGCTCTCCAGCGGCCTCATCGCCGTCATCGGCTCCACCATCGGCATCGTCATCTTCGGCGAGATCATCCCCCAGGGTGTGTAGCTCTCTATCGCTTTGTTGAACGGAAAAATGTTCTTGCTTGCCTTCTTTCTTTCCGGACCGCCGGGCGTGCGTACCTGGTGACCTCTTCATATCTGCTCATCGTGCTTATTGAGTTCCTTTACTTTTCGAAACAACCAGTGCTATTACATCATTGTATCAAATGTTGGAGTTTATCTTGAAGCCTTCGTGAGCAAATTTTATTTTTTCAAACTTGTACATCGTTAACGTCAGTAATATCGAGAACACTGTTCAGTGAATATTGCAGCCGGCGACAGTTTCGTTTTTAGTGGAAACGTGCTTTTTTGTCTCATAAACTGGAATGACTAACTTTTACAAGATTGTTCGGCTCACTAGAGTAATGAATTAGGTTCGCTTATTGAATCTTAACATCTCTCGGGCCCACCGCTCTGCTCTCCTCAGCGTCTGAACGAGAAACACGCTCAAGACAATTGCCTGTTGGAACTTCTGGTCTTTAATATTCGTTGTAACTTTTAAGTGTGCTATACTTTGCTGGCGTCCCTTCTTCGTGTCATTCCGCAATGTTCTGACGAGTTCTTACTCAAATCTCTTTTTCACTCGCTCTCTTCCTCTTTTTTTCCTGTGTAAGAAAGTTTTTTGGATCTGTTCGTTGTTCACGAAGACCGCGCCGCTCTTACTCTGTAAAATAAATATCAATTGCATTTTTGAGTGAGTTCTGAACTTTCGTGCAATAGAGGCGCGCAGGCCGTGCACCATCGTTAGCATGCCTGGAGTGACGCGCCTGCCTCCTGCTGACCAGCTGCCTCATGCAGTCCCCAGTGTTCAGTGTCAGAGTTAGGCTTGCCTTCGTCTGTTATTTTTACTTCTCCTTCTCTCGAAGAGGTAATCTGTATCTGCTCTTTGTACTGAGATTCTTGTACTGATTTATATGACTCTCAATTCTTTATTTAATTTCGTTCCACTTTCCACCTCTTCGTAATATTATGCGTTTTTGCGAAAACAGTCGGGGTAACAAGTGATGATTGATAACTTTCCAATATATATGTATATTGTTGTGGTGTTCACGGCGTCGGTATGAGCAGTTTTTTACAATACTTAAATCAACCACTGCTTGTGAACGACAGTCGGACACAAAAGTAATAAGCTTGCTCAAAGAATGTTTCAGATGTGACGAGTACCCATGAAATTTTATCATCAATATCTGTTAATTGATCTCTATTTTGAAAAAAATGGACGTTTTTTATAATGGTATCCTTTGACTGTTGTTGACAGCTATCTGCTCCCGTCACGGGCTGGCGATCGGCGCCCGCACGGTGTGGCTGGTGCGAGTGTTCATGGTCATCACAGGGCTGGTGGCCTGGCCCATCTCCAAGGTGCGTGCTCCCGCGTCTGGGATGTGCACGCGTCTAGGCTATGCTCGCGACTTGCTTGTACTCGCAACTGGGCGCCTATGTTGTTGCGTGCTATTTTTTTTTGTTTTACCAGTTTGTGTCGTAAAATTCTTATTTCCATGCTTACATTTTGTTGTTGTGGTACACATAATTAAATGAAGGTCTCAAGCTGAGACATCAAGGTCTCAAGTTAGGCGAGGAAAATCATGTGAGCTTTCAATTTATTGAGGTGAGTCTCGTAGCATTTGTTTGCATCTCATCGAATGTTCGTGGGAAACTTTTCATGATATCTCTCACTATGGAATGTTTATAATTTTAGTATCAACCGTTCACTATCTCAAATAGGTTACGTAAAGAAGCATGACGTATTTCATTAATATATTACACCTCAATATCTTCTCGTAAGATTTGATCTGCGCATTTTTGAGATCGCTATTGTCATGGTGACCGCCATGAAATATTGAGGCAGTACCGCTTTGTGAGAGGGCTTTTTTTGTACTCTAACTAATTTTGATAAGGCAAATCTTATTCTTGGTATTTTTCTTGGATTAGTATGTTTTCTTATTGTCGGAGAGTGGGCCCAAATACACGACGCAATTTCGTTAAAAGGTAATTTTTCGCATGGAGGTGGTTTACATTTGCCCTCTATGTTTTTACTCACCTGTAGTACTGTGTGCTGGAATGACTTACCTTCTCTTTGATCAGTTGTGTGCTACTTCGAAAAATGTAACACTGACTATCCTTGTTTTCTCGTTTCATGCATACTGTATAGGTGTGAAGGATATTTCACATTCTATTTTGACGTGTTTCTACTTTTATCTCAGGTTCTGGACTGGATGTTGGGAGAAGAACTCGGCAACACTTATGATCGCGAGCGCCTAAAGGAACTTATTAAGGTAGGATATATCATCACTTGATTTAGGTCGTGTACATATCTTCAGTTGATGTAGTGTGCTGAATCAACATAAACTATTTCTTCAGTTAGGTTGACTGTGTTTTCAGATGAGGTATGAAGTGCCTTCAGTTTTCAGTCAAGGTAAGTGTTAGTCATCTAAAAATGAGATTGACTCGAATTCTTCGTTTATGTTGACACACTTTATGTTAACATAGTTTGTAATTGTGTTGAATTTAAATAGGCTTTAATTCAAAGTGTTTAATAAATGCGTTTTGTTGGGATCTTCCATGGAAGTAGTTTCCATGTTCAAATATCCAGAATTATTTTCCCATTCACGACTGTCTACTCTATGAAATTAGCTTACTTCGTCACTGTTGATCAGCAAAAATTATGATTATTCTTCATGTATGGCTCGTCACATTACAATCCAACGCAACTTCATTTTGCTTTTCGAGAGTCCTCAGCTGTCGAACGATTTTGATCTTTGACGGGAATTCGTTATTTTTTCTCATTTTTGTTCAGAGATGACATTCGAGCTCAATGTGCTTATTTTCTTTCTAACTTTATTTGATTGCTCGTTTTCTTGACAGTTTAATAAAGCAATGAAACTGATGGCGTTGAAACCAATGTATATATCTGTGTGTCTCATAGTTCATTTTACGTAACATAAACTGCAGTTTTCTATACAATTTTTCCCCTCAGGAGGATACAACTATTGTCTCTAATTCCCATAGATACAGGAATTTGTGAGGTCCCGAGCTAAAGGAAGGTAGGCCTTCCTTTTGTTGAAGTAGAATAGTTTTTTGTTTTGCAACGAACCATCTTTTTTCGGTTCGCTGTCGTCCTGTTTTTCAGCACATACTATTTTCTTCTTCAACTTTTCATTAACTTCTTCTTGTTTCATAAACTTATTTCTCAGCTTACTGTTTCTATGCTCCTTGTGCATAGATTCCGCGTTCCTTTAACTCCATACTAAATGGTGCCTTCCTCTTACCTCTCTTTGGAATTTCGTTGTTGCTGTTAGGGAAGCTTAAACTAACCTCTAATGTAATCAGTACAATTTTTGGTGTCACTCACGAATGGCGTATGCTGATAATAAGAAATGCGATTTTCTGTGAAAACATGTCCGTTTCACTACCGCGGTTGTCAACACCGATGTTGTGAACGTTACTCGTGATGGAAACACGACAACCGCCTCGACTCGTATTAGTGCAAAAATGGACGCAGCCTCTCATAACATGATTAGTCTATCAAGCCGTGTCCTTTGGGAGCTCTTTGACTGAAGGCTTCTAAATCTTGTTGAGTGCTTCCAGTTAACGGTACATTACTTGATCACTCACATGGCTGTCTCACTAAATAGAGTGAGGTGCATCAAATGATATTTTCTCGCACCAATTTCGTGCCAGCCTTGTCGAACACTCGATTTGCATGTCTGCTTCACTTCAGCGTAATGAGCAGCCTAGTTAACGACTCATTGTACGAGGCATGAAGCTTTGGTGGAGCTCATTAAAGCTCCCAATTTCCTCTCTCATTATATTGTTGAGGTCTTCTTTTTCACCTATTATTATTGAGGACCCTTGCTTGCGCTCAACAATGGAAACAAGCAGGCATAAAGGTGGTGTCGCTCGTCAAGTTTCTTGCCTCGGGATGTATTGTACATACCTAAAATTGCTCTATTCAGTGTATTAGACCATGATTGGCTGCAGAAAAGGCATTAATAATTACTGCCATCCTTTTAAAAAGAGTACTCAGTCTCACACTGTTAAGCTGTAATTTTACTATAAAGGTTTACGATTTTTTCAGTAATTTTTTATGACGTCCTGTTTTTTCACTTCACACACTTTCTCAGGAAATATTCTGATGCAAATTTTTGCGGCGAGACGTTTTTGCGTGGTCACTAAATGAATTCTATCAGGAGGCATAGGATATGCAATTGGTTTATTAGGTTTGTCTATCGCCCACTATGGGGACTGGCGCGCCCAGGGAGGTACTGTTAGGTCACATCGGCCATAGATTTCCTTTCGGGACTTCTTTTGTGCCCACTTTGTTTCTGTCAGTTTTCATCCCTTCTCTGATATCTGTTCTAATTCTTTTTCCTCTTACTTTCTAACTTGCTGTTTCTATGCGCAAGGTGCCCTGTGTGGGATCACACCGTGTGCATATATTCCGTTTTCTACAATCCGTACTAAAAGTCCTTCACATTTGTCGTGGCTAGTGAGTCTATTACTATTTACTAATGTAATAAATATAATAATCTCTCAATGACCCATTTAGAAAATATGTCTTGTACTTTCTCTGATGATGTAGTTCTTGCTTTCATTCGTAGAGAACAAGATTTTTTCACAGGTTCAAGCAGGTGCTGAGCGCGCTATATGATGTGCTTCGTTCCAGCACAAGTCCTTGGAGTGTTAACTTTTTATTTCCTGTCTCCCACGTCGCTTCTTTTGTTTTGAATCCCTACTGCTTTCGGTCATTACATCTGCTTAGCTCAACTTATAAAAATTCTACTGTCAATGTTATAATATATGATTATATGTTATAATTGCAAAATATTTCCCCGCACTTGTTGGGTTTTCATGCGTGTCGTGATGAATATCTGCGCACGGTGTGACACGGTGTCAGTCCCTGCTGAATTTAGGAGAATTTTTTGCTCGTTTATTGCGTTTTTTGTCCGTCTGTGCTGCTATTTTTTCATTTAAGTTCAAGTATGTTAACATGTGTATATATGTCACTATACGTATCAAACGGACATGTTTTCACTGTGTATCATAACCGCTTATGCATTTGGAACGTCATGGCTGACCATCATTCCCTGCAACTAGCCTTCTGTGCTGGCTTGTGACATGAAATCTGCCTAAGCGTTTGTTTAACTTTTTGTACTTGAAATTCTCCTTGCAACCGCTAAACTACTCTTCAGCCAATTAGAGTGGCTCAACTCATGGGAAAATAATGATGATAAATATTGAGCTGGACGACGATAAGGAATTCTTTTTTGCTGCTTGTACATGCCTGGAATGCAGAAGTTAGCTGAGGAAGCACACAAGGCTGCGCATGCATTTAGTTACCACTTGTTGGTAGTGCAGATCTTCACTTTCCCTGGCACCGAGGGTTCAGTTATTTCGACTTGGTCATTTTTGAGTGGCCAATTGTATTTTCTATTCTTTTACCCTACCTATATAATTATATCAATTGAACTGTACAGAAAGAATTCCGCCCCCTAGAATATGTGTATCATTTTGACGAGATCAAAGATGTGTTGGTCAGAACTGCGGGTCAGCTGATGTTGATGCTAACTTAATTCGTTTCTTTTGGCATTCAACTTTCGTTTTGCGTAAACATGTATGGGCCTTCATAGAAAGCCTAGTTGGTATATATAATGAACAAGGTGCAGAAATGAAAGTTAAACTCTGAACGCGTTATTCTTTTTTGGCCGCTTATTGTCTCATTGCACGTGCGCTGGTCGAAAAAGTAACGTGAACCCATGTTGGCATCACAGGTCTGGTTGAGGGTACGATTGCTTTCAAGTTTTTACTTATAAATTGAAGTTTTCGTCAGGTTTATGTTGACTATCTTTCGCGAGGGGCCGGCTAACCAGTATTTTATGTTCCTAAAGGCCAAACGTCTCCATCGTTGTTTTTGACTTGTATTCTCCAGTATTCCCCCTTCATCAATTGATCACGCTTCGTTAGAATTATTATGAGGCGTGTCTAGCTGCGTTGGGGGAAACTATTTGTTTAGAATGATGTATTGAAACTCATGAATTCTTCCAATTCAAAATTTGAGCAATTTTCGTTGCATCAGAGTGAGAAATCAGTTCTTCCTGGCGAGGCAGGTATCCGCGGCTGATCATTCAGATAACAGGCTTGTGAACTTTTGCCCGCTCGTTTGTGTTACGTAGCAAGTGTCATGTTCTTAGGCAAGTGTCGTGTCTGACTCGTTTAACCGCGTTTATCTTGGGTATTGCCCCACCTGTTGACTCTACTCGACTTGACTCGCTAATGTCTTCAATGCACGCTTGAGTATAGGTTCAGGTTACTTTATTTTTGAGATTTTTAGCTCTGTGGTGTGTCGTCTGTGTTTGTGGCAGAAATTTTCATTGAAACGTTTTTTAAAAAAATTCTAAGATCAGACCTCCCCAGAGGGCAATGGGCAGACAGTTGGTGCACGTCAGTGAGGTTTGCCTATCCCAGTGTTATTCACTAATTTTTGCGAGAGCGCCCACTTCGGTTAAACGCATTGATTGAGGCAGCCGCATCTACTGCAAGTTACCATTTATTGAATAAATTATAGAATAATTAATTTAAATATTTGTCGAGAGCCATGCAATGAATACCACTGGGCCCTATCCTATGCCATGGAGACTGGTGCTCCCAGGGGCATACTGCATGTTACCTCAGCTGTAGGTAGGCTTAATGTCTTTTGTTCCACTTAGCTTCCTTCGCTTTTATAATTTTTTTGCTTCCCTCAAGGAGATACAATTATTGTGTGTATGGTAATTACCCTCACTCCCAGGGAAAAATGTGAGGTGCTGAGCTGATAGGTGGGTCTTCTTTTTCTTGAAATAAAATGTTGTTTTTTTGTCACGGACCATCTGTTTCGGTTAACTGCTATCCCGTTTTTTCAGCACTTCTGACTTTCTTTTTCAACTTTTATCTTGTTTCCTAACCGTCCTTCTCAACTTACTGCTTCTATGCGCACAGGGTACTGTGCGGGAACGAATCTTGTGCATAGATTCCGCGTTCCCTTAACTCCATACTAAATGGTGCCTTCATCCTTCCTCTTTTCGAACATCTTTGTTGTGGCAAGGGAGGCAGAAACAAACTTATTTGTCAGTCAACCTTCTTTTCTATCTCTTCTTAGTCTTTTCTTCCTCCTCCGTAACTGGCTGCGTTTATGCGCAGGATGTGCTGTGGAAACACACCTAGTGCATAGATGTTCAGTTTTACAGTCCTAACCAAATGGTCCCTTGTCTTCGCTCTCTTGAGATTGCCTGTGTTGTAGCTCGAGAGGCTTAATCTAATATGCTATCAATAAATATCAAATTTAAATTTTCGAATTGGTTGCACTCCGACGAATTTTAAATTTCTTGTTCCGACTAACTCTTATCTTCGCGCCTCGTTATCGGTTTATTGGTTCACTGACGAGGAATTTCATATAATTTCCGCCTTGCACAGAACTAATTAGAGACGCTGTACGTTGATACCAAGCGTTTTCTTTGTTTTTATCATGGTGAGTGCGGTTCGTTGAGGCAATGAGCGATGCAACCCACACTAGTGTGGGCATCTAGCGGGACTGAGTGTGAGAAGCGCCTATCTCGCGCGCGGCGGGGGTGGTCCAGCAGCAATCGATGTCGGCCTGGCCTTGACTTTGTTCCCTCTGTTGCACCCCTACTGCTGCTCCTGCGGCTACTCTGGTGCTCATGTTCATCTTCTAATGCACTTCTCAGGCGTTGAAAACCACGCATGAAATCGTTAATGTACGTGGCCTATTCTCGAGTCACTGTAAGTCCCATATGGCGTCAGGCACCAGTCACGCTTGTACATCAAATTAGATTTATGAGAAAAATAACAGTTAAATTCAGTTATAAACCTTCACACACAAGCACATCTTGTTACAAGACAACGCTAGTTTCACCGTATGGCCCTATGGTTCGACTGTTTTTTTACTGTCCGTAAATAATGAAAATTCTGGATCTAATTTTATTCATGCTATGATGCTGCTTTCAAATCTTGCATTACTTGGGTATCGTATAAGTATATGAACGAAGACGGATGCTGATTTTACCGGATAAATTACTGATACAGTATGCATTGGCTTAAGACAGTATATCACCAGTATAGCCACAGCTGCTGCTATCTTCTCCATGTGCTCATCTTATTGCCTCGTTCTTGTAGCTGCTGCTTTTAATTATGGCGCTTTTCGCTCGGTGTCGTGCTCTTGCGTTGACAAATGATGACAAGGGTGCCGCAGCTTATGTACGAGCATGTTGATGACACCATTGGCATTGCAACTAGCCTTTCACTGTGGCCTTTTATGCTGATAGCAGCAAACTTGTTACTGTTGGCACTGTTGCAGTGTGACTGCATTGCGTTTGGTCTCATCCATGTTACCGTACTCTGGTTGGCATTAGCATTACATCGTGCGTATATGACTTCCGTTGCTGGTGTTAACTGCTTGTGTTTCCGCTTTGCTGCTGCTGAAGTTAAAGGACGTACTCGATGCCCTGCATTCCGTAACGGGGCTTTGCTCCCCCTCGCTTGGGGGGCGGCAGTTGGGGTCGTGTGGCCACTGTTGGAGCAATATGGGGGATGACGCCCAACGGGAGCTAGGTCGGGCCAACCCTGGATACCGGAGAGAGAGAAACTTATGGATTCTTGTAAGAAGGAACGCAATTTTGCATCTCACTCTGGTCGTGAAATTTCAAATGAATTGCAAATCTGGTTCTGATTATATAATATGAAGTTGTTCGCAAAATGATTCACTCTGGAAAAACAGGATGTTAGTTTAGTACCACTACATGCTTCGTCACTACCATCTAGGTTCTATCTGTTTGAATATTCTTATACTCGGTGTTGAACAATAAATTTTTGAAGGAAATTGATTAGTCGTGAAGATTTGAAATGTCAGCCGAAATAAAACAGCTTTCAAGAAGAATAAAACCATCTTGATTTGGTTCAGTTATTTCGGGGTTTTAAAATACTAGTCAGCGATACATATAGAATTAACCCCTCAGGGGGATACAACAAATTGTATCTATCGAAATTTGCACTCTCAAGGAGAAAATGTGAGGCCTCGAGTTGAGGATTTGGTAGGCTCTCTCGTTGTTAGAACAGAATTAGTTTTTTGTTTTGTTCCGGGCCATTTTTTTTTGGTTCCCTTCACTGCTGTCCTGTTTTACAGTATTTCTACACTTTTTAACTTTGATTTTAATTCATAAACTTCTTTACTAACTCACTGCTTCTAAATGTAGAGGATTTTACACCTTTCGCATAGATTCCCCGTTCCCTCAACTCCAATAATTATTCATCCTTCCTCTCTCGCGAACTCTTTTGTTGTGGTTAGGGAGGCATTAAATAACTTATAAACTAATTTATAATCATTTATTGTGATCCGCTTGCGTGTATTTTGCACGTATGTTGAAGATGTATTGAGTAAACGGCCATTCAAAAAGCCCGAAGGGAAGGAATCACGTTGCGTAAGATCGGGGCTCCGAGGTGGCTGCTGCACTGCATGCACACAACTTCCATTGCACGCTCCCTAAACATTTCATCCTGACAGTTTCTCAGCGAACTGATGTGCGGCATTGGGGGCCCCTGCGTCCTCATGCGCCGTCCTGCATGACCGTTATTTGTTAGTGTTTTCATATTCCAGTATAACATAGGAATGAATACGGAAAACTCTCATCTTGCCTAAATTATAAGGAAATTGTCCTCATTCTGAACATACATGTGCCTGTATTAAATGGTCGACAATAAGAAACTCAGAGCTTGTAACAATAGATGGAATACTACATTTCCGGTAGGTCGATTCTTAGGGAATCTCACGAGTAAGCTAAAAAAAGAATCAATGCAAAAATGAATATTTTTATTATTTTTAGGTAAACGTTCAGAATATTATAATTCTATTTTCAGTGCTGAAACATAAAAAAAATGGTCAAACTTAGAAAATCTAGGAAAATTCAATAAAATAAGTAAACCAACATAAAAAAAAACTTAGATCCTAATCATTTAACTGCATTAGAACTGACATTGGCTTACTTACTTACGGAAATTTTACGTGTTCCCTTTACCACGTTTACTGGTGCCGAACTGAATTATTGTTATTTGTGTATCGTGAAGGGAACAGAACATAGACAAGGATTTGATAAGGATTACTTGCACTTAATGAGTATTCTAGCCTACCCACACCTTCCCGAGGTGGTACTGTTAGTATACCCACTTGGAGTTATAACTCACTACATATTGTATATGTAAATTTGATAACAGTGTGGTTATAGGATTATTTATTAATTTGTTGTCAGTGGGTAGAACCAACGTGGGAGGCGCCCACCAACATCTGGGTCTTTTGTATTTTGTTTTGATGTTTGAATTTAAAATTACTGCGTGTATAATAGGAAAGAGCCAACCGGCCCCCTTGATTTATCAAGGGGACCCACC
>JACJUY010008457.1:0-37983 GCA_014220935.1 Platorchestia sp. MABIK | reverse complement strand
CTGATTGGACACCCTAGGACCTCAGGGTTGATTTATGGTGACGAGACACGATCATCGAAACCCTACAATTTAAACTTAAAACCAAATGTAGCATCGTTCGTCGAAGATGGCAGATTTCATGATTTAATCTTTCAAATTCAACAATGAAAGATTTCGATGACACAAGGAAAATGAAAGGTTCGTTTCTGTAGGTTTCATTTGAACAATGATTTTTTCTTCTTGAAGAAGATCGTGAGAAAGTTGAAAACTAAAGCCGATGTATATTATGGCAAACTTTCTCCTCAAAATGATCGGTGAATCTCTCCAAAGATATGAGAGACCCATTCCTCTGAGCTTATTTAGAATCGAAATGCTCCTGAGAAATAAATTCGGGCTAGCTAAGTTCAGTAAGACACTCCTTAAGGTTTGAAATTGTAGAACTAAACTCAAGTTATACAATGGTTTATGGGCGAGAGTTCTTTCGAGTCTTTATCCCCGTTGTTCACACATATACAAGTGACGAAAAGAAATCCCAAATGATACTTTTCATCATGGTGACGCTTGAAATCATGTCTCAATATATACGATGTTAGAGACACAATTTAATGAAAAATATTGGCACGCATCTTGAAACAATCATTACTTCCCTGAATCAGATGGAGTAATTTATTCAGAGTATTTCACCGTTTTCATCTTCTCACGCATTTTTCCACAAAGGGATAAACGACTCTCTCGTTTCATTCGCACCAAAAACTAAGAGTATCGCTCAGGAAAACTAGAATATGGGTATTTCTCTGTCACTACGTGATGTGTTTTAAAAAAACTTCATCATCGGACATAATATCATAATCGCTGTCAGAAAATTTTGTATAAATCCAACATATGCACGTAACACACATCTTCTGTCAGTTCTAAATAAAATGAGTACTTACTATCTATGCTTTGACTATTTTCACCTTCAAAAACACGTTTTTTAAGTAAACTTGTATGCTGTCCATCGAACATTTTCGTACCAACAGTTTTCAGCATAAGTGAAGAAAACTATAATTAGCACAAAGGGTTGTGCGCACTATAATCGTGTGACATGATATCCAACAAGAATTAAAATAGTTACTTAAGATTTTTGAAGATGGTAAAGTTTATGTATGTGTAAACATTTCTTGTTACATTGATTCTCTAGTTCATTGAAATGAGTTTGTTCATAATGGATAGAAACACAAGACTTTTAGATTTTAATTCTCTCGGATTTTTTATTTCGTACAAAAGCCTAGAATTTTTTCATGAAAATAATTATTTATATTTTTCCTAGGTCTCCCATCGCGTGTTAAGGTCTCATGTTGTTAACGGTTTCATGCGCTCATAACTTCGTACGCAACAATGAAATCAAAAATCCATGTGGTAGCTTTTAATTTTCACTTACCTTCATTTTATTGTATTTTTTGACTTACGTTTTAGTACTTAAAGCTGAAATGTTTTTAAATCAGCATATGCACATAAACTGCAAACCATTAGAGGAAAAAAATTATCATTTGTATCAAAATAACCGAGTACAAATTCTCTTACTTATAATTATGCTGCAAATATGTAATTCATATTTGGGATTCGAAGTAAATTAATATCAGACGAGACCCTGAAACCATGGTGAAACTTGTTGGTAGAAATGAAGGTGAGGAAAACTTTAAAAGAAGCTTAAATGTTTAGGCATCAGCACTCAGGACTTTCGCACAATATTCCAAGCTTTTCAATGAAAGGTATTCTGGGAATGGTTTCCAGGTGTACTGAAAGCAAAATGGCTTTCCAGAGAAAAAAGCTTACCACCGAAACCCGAAAATTTTCGTCTCGTGTGGAAAGAAAATGTTCTCCGTGGATGGCGTCAGAAACAGGAGAAAATATGGATTACCTTGAACATACCAATGAGGCTGCAAAATGTTATCTGCTGCTAGCCACGGTTGACACGATTAACGTGGTCAGCAAGTCTTTGAATTCTAAATAAAGCAAAAAATACTTCTTATCGATTCAGATACCCATCATTCTGTGATTGTGAGCATTCTTCTTTTCAAAGAGATTGGGAAAGCAAAATATTGTTCTGAAGGACAACGTTCGCCATGTGTTGGCTTAAAATAACATCAAGTTTACTTAACTCTAAAATAGCTCAGAGTATTTTTAAGTGGAAGTTTGAACAAGGATATTTATTAACTTAACGAATTATTCCCTAAACAGCCCATGTATCTTCCATAACGATTGATGCTAGCGATAAATTTTATGAAGAAGTTTTTACTCATGGTCACATCCATGTCTCCCTTGTCCCATATTAAAAATATGACGCTTCTACTACGGTAGGTCTAGTGTTTGGATTATGACACAGGTAAAAGTTTAGCTGAATTATTACGATAATGAATACATATTTTAAGTTTAACGTACCTGGATTAATTATAACTTTATGGACCTTTCAAATCAGATAAATTATTTGTAATTCCTTTTTTCCCTATTTACTCAACGAGAACTTTCTGACCGCACATTTCCAGATTTCTTAATGGAAAAGAATCCAGATAGCATGGTAAAAGATTCTCTGTGCAGTAACGAAAACGGTGAGGAGTTACCTTAAGAATCGAAGGCTTTGAGCAATGTTCGATATTCAAAGCAGTGCCATGAATGGCTTCTGAACAAAAAAATTTGAACTGCGCCCCAAATAATAAATAATAATTTATCTCATCATAATGCTGTAGAATTTCGTTTTTCTCGTAAATTGGTTCCTTCCCTGTTTTCTAAATATTTTATTTCTCAATAATTTACTTGTGAGAACATTTTCTAAACCATGATGGTTTAGGCACAACTACATTCAGTTTTCCATTATTGAGATTTAATCAGATGAGCACGCTCCCAATAAATTTACTTCAAGAAGGAAATCTCAACGCGATCAGAGTAGGAAGGGTACCAAGGTTGATGGAAAAACTTAAATATTAACCGCTTCATTTGGGATCGGAGTCGAACCGATTTCGCTCGGCATGAATGTTCAGCTCTATAATTCTTCGCAACTTACTAAAAACTTTAATTTTAGTACAAAGAGAAGAACGCGAGTGAAAAAGACGTGTAGTTTTTAATACTTTAACTACGACGTGAATCACTGGTGGTACACGGAGGGAATTTTCAAAATGCTGCTGATCGACCTGTAGTCACAAATTAGTTTTCATAAATACTTAATCAAAGCTCAATAATGGCACGATTCAGTTCATATTTGCCATTATCAACATTGCTTACGATAATTAACTCTAAATTTGAGTTGAATGTAAAACCTCAGCTTACCTGCCGCAGTCAAAGTGTTGAATAATGTAGAAATAACATGAGAGTAAGCAAAGTGAATATGAGTGGAAGTGTAGGAGTACGCGTTACACAGTTTTAGGGAGTCAATTTTATGAAAAGAAAATCTTATTTACATTTACGTTCTGCATTTGAACGCAAAAACGATGTTATTAAAAATATTGAGAGTATTTGTGTGCGATTCCAATTTTTTAACACATTCTATATAAAATGCTCAAGACTTATAACCATTCTTTAGGTGGGAATAACTGAAGGACATTTACATATAAACAGTACTAGAAGTGACTTCTCTTGCAGTTTGTCCGAGTGTAATTGTTTCTTGTTATTAAAAACCTCTCTCAGTCGGTTCACGAGTGATTAGGATTTCAAAAACTGAAATGTGATGCTGAAACTGGACAGTGACTTCCCGAACATTCAACTGATGTAATTCAAAAAATAGTAAGCAAATAGCATTGTTTCCAAGCTCGAATTACAAATATGCAGGCTGTTTGAAAACGAGAAGTACAAACTTTGGTAATGAGCTGAGAAACGGGAAATAATCAGTTTTTCTCGAGTACCAAATATTTCAAACCTCCTTTGTTTTCAAGATAATGAGGTTTAATGTTTCCTTTTTCTTTCGGGCCCAGTTGGTTGCATTTTCTTACTTATAAAATTTAAATTTCAGATTAAAATTTACAGTTAAATCTGGCAGCAATCGACTGCTTTGTGTTAACGAACCAGTGCACGCTGTGACCCAGTGTTAACACCAAGGCACGTTTGTCATTTGAAGAAATGGCGGATATGTATAGGGCATATATCGATGGGGCAAACGGCAATGCTAAGGCGCTGCTAGCTTGTAGCAGAGCGTTTTCCTTTTTGATATTTACCCGGACATCGTATGTTTACAAGCATAAATCGTTGTTTAAGCGAACATGGAAGCTTCAAGAAGAGAAGAGGTTATGGCCGGCCCAATAAAGTACGTGATGCACTTGAGGATAGCGTGTTGCAATTCTTCTGTAACAGGCTACACGGAAGCGCCCTAGCTAGAAGAACGTGACTTAGGAATATTACACAACGTTGATGTATGACATGTTCTCAATGACAACAGTCCTCATCCTTTTCCTGAAAGTTCAGGATTTGTTCCCGAACGAACGACTCTTAAGGGGAACGTCCGGTCAAAATCGAGAAAATGGCTCTCACGTTTGTTCTATGGGATCAATATCTACAAAATTTGGCAGACGCTTATATTTTCGAAAGTAAATAGGGCTCGAATTTCAAACTTTTTGCAATTTTCGCCATAATTGCGTAGATAATGAGGGAAAATGGGTGAAAAAGTGAGTTATTTTCAAAAGCTATCTCTTCCGAATGTTTATACCGTAGATCAATGATTTAGATCTCATTGAATGCGCAAAGAGTCGCTGCATGGCTGGACGTGGGCTCGTTATGATATTCGCAATAGTTTATTTTTCATGAAATTTAATTTTTTTCAAGTCATGCACTTTTCCGTAGATTTTTCAATGTAACTAAAAATCCTGTACAATATTCTGCTTGTTCCTCCCTCAGTTAGTTAGTCCGTCCGTCCGTTACGCTCTCATCCGAGTTTGCAGTATCATGGATACCGAATTCCTGAGTGCTACATTGATAGATCGCCTTTACATGCATTGATACGTTAGACATTTTTAAGTAATGTTGATGAAATTTTTTCACGGGTTCATGGTTTTCTATGTTTGACGTATCATCGGGATAGCTTTGTTTAGGATAGGATAGTAAGATATGTTAGGTTAGGATGGGTTAGGATAGAATATATTATGTTAGAATATGTTGGGTAATGTGGAGCAGTTTAGTACATTTGAGGATCGTAGTTTTTAAGGCCGCCGTTACTCGGAGACCAAATGATAACATTTCGTAATGATTTGCTACAGTCAGTGGCACAAATCGGTCAGGCCAAAGCCATGAAACCGTCGGAATTCAGCCTTAGTTTGAGACCAGCATAGTCATCCCATGATTTCAGAACCGGAAATCATGGTATGACTAAGCTGGTCTCAAACTAAGGCTGAAATCTGACTGTTTCGTGGCGTTGGACAGACCGATTTGTGCCGCTGACTGTAGAAAATTATGACGAAATGTTACCATTTGGTCTTCGTGTGACGGCGGCCTAAGAGAGCTCCATCCATAGTAACCCTTTAAAAAGTAGAAAGGCTATATACAGGGGTTGGAACAAATAATTGGAACCCTACACTTTCTAGTTTTTATCTTAAAAATTCGATTTTATCCAAAATATTAATCCGAGTTTCATTAAGCTGGTATATATTCACTCTGATAAGGTTGTTCTTGCTACTCAATTGTATGTCTTCCATTGTATTCCATATTTATTAGATATTTAGATAAAATACGTGACCTAACTTATTTTGAAGAAGGGCAAAGCATTGGTGCACGCATGGCAGGAGCTTCGATTACCAAAACCGTTGTGCTTTTGGGTTTTTCGAGAGCTACCAAATCGAACACGATAATACAATTCGAAAAGAGGGAAAGCCCTCTAACAATCCGAGCAACTCTGGTCGACCTTCCAAGGTCTCTGATAGCGGCGATCATAAATCGTATTTAGAGGAAAATCCTGCGAACTACGGCGACTAAGGTGAGTGCAGAGTTAAATCAACATCTAAGCAATCCAGTTTCTACCAAAACCGTTCATAGTGAGCTTCATAAAGCTGGATACCGTAAAAGAGCCGCCGTCACAAATCCTCTGCTTACTTCTCAAAACGTTGAGAAAGGATGATGTGGTGCCGGGACCACAAAATTTGGTCTCCAGATCAGTGGAAGAGAGTAATATTCTGATGAGTCCAGTTTTACTCTTTTTCAGACTTCGGGGCGAGTTTACATGTGAAGGCAGCCCAATGAAGCTTTCAACCTGGACTGTCTTCTTCCCTCGGTGAAGCACGGAGGAGGTTCATAAATGTTTCGAGCATCCAAATCGTGGAGTTCTCTTGGTCCAACTGTTGCCTTGCATGATAGGATCAACAACAAAGATTACCTGAACATTTTGGGCAACCAGGTGCATCCAATGTGTCAAGCTCCAATGTGATTGAGGAATGGCCCCCTCAATCTCCGGATCTCAATATCATTGAGCATTTGTGGTGTATACTCGAGCGACAAGTCAGGAATTGCTACCTCTCCACTCTTTCGTCTGGAAGAGCTAGAGCAGGTTTTGATGGAAGAGTGGCTGAAAACTCCGATGGGAAAAGTCAAGAAGTTTCATGATTCCATTCCGAGGCGTATTTAAGCTGTTCTGAAGGCTAAAGGGGGTCCAACTCCATATTAAATAAAGTTTCTCTAAATTTAACAAGTGTTCCAATTTTTTGTCCAACCCCCGTATACGAAAATGACTGGGTATCAGCCAATTTCATCTTGCGACGAGCTACCAGGGAATCCCTAGTCCTGTTCCATGCCCTACAGTACTTTCAGAGCGTGTTCAAATTTCTGAAACTCTGAAAATAACTTTTGAACCTTCGGGAACACAATCGCTTTTTGCCTCTTTAATATGCCTAACACTAGAAAGCAACCGACCTACCACTCCGCTCAATTGTTTTGCAGTTCACTGTACCTTAGATTTAGGAGCTATGCTCAGGATTAGACAGGTATTTATTTTCTTAATCCATAGTAAAATTGAAATTTCAAAATGAAATAAAGGTCGTTTGCGTTATTCATTATCGAGTTAGGTTCAAGGGGAAGCTCATCCTTCCATGTTCGTTCCGTTTCTCGCCCAACTCTTGATTTTTTTGACTACTCACTTTTGACTGCATTTTGAATCGCGAATGTGAACAATCGTTTCGTATGACGCACTCTCAAAGGATGTTTTTACAACAAACACTTTTTTAAATTTTATATTAGCATTATCATGCATACATTTATTCGACCCAACAATCTGCACTAGAGTCAACATAACTACTCCTTTCACTAACCTAAGGTTATACTTTATTAATGGCTTAAGTAACTTCGTTATGGAAAAGACGAAAATTCGTCTCCGCTCTCCGTTTTTAAACACACATAGACAAGACCAGTTTTCCTCCGACACATTTCCCCAACACGGACATAAATAATTTCAACAGTTTCAGAAATTCGAAGAACAAATTCCCTCGTCAACACCGGACGACAAATTCGCGTCCCTAAAAACATTCTATAAATGTCACACCATTGAGTGGTGTTTGTTTTTCGACTTTGAAGCCGAGCACTGCAACAGTTTTTTGCCGGAGAATAACCATCTGAATCCATGCTTTCATTTTGGAGGTTGAATATTTTAGCAGAAATTTGTCAGGACACGGACCGTCGTCCATGTGAAATCCTCTTGTGAATTGTCGTGTTATGACACTGAAGTTGCTCGATAATAGCTCGTGAGGTTTCATGGGAATTTCCTGACTCTTGGAATTGAACAAAATTTAATTTGTCTCTAGCAATAGTTTTTCCTGCACCAAACTACCAAATTTGAGATTAAATGTGATTAAAGGATGAATAAAAAGGTTTAGTATATCTTATTTTGTTTTAACTATTAGAAGAAAAGTAATGTGCGGTGTTATTGACAACCATTTTAGCTGAAATTTTTACAAGCGAATGTGCATGCAAAAAAAAAATTATAAAGGCCATCTTTTTGACGAGACCATCAGCTTACCCAAAACTATTCATTATTAGTGAAGTTCTATCAACTTTAACCGAGCTATCTTGCAGCTAAGAAAAAATTGATGCAAATGAAATTCATAGCGAAATGCAATCAATTCTCTACGGGAAATACCGCTCAACAAAACAGAAAATGTTTTCAGGACAAATGTCTTATGAGCATAGCGAAGAACTGTGTTGCTGAATAAAATGTTTGATCGGAAATAGCTATTGTTGGACGTATTTGTAAACCCGCATTGACCAAGAGTTTTTAAATCACTATTGAGGTAGGTACAGGAGGTTTAGTATTACATCAAAAAAATCTCAAAGAATTGTTACATTGATTCGACACGCAATATTCACAAGTATGTAGAACATTCCTGTTAATCGTGCGGCAGGACTCTGCGCGGTGCAGTTACACACGGGGCATTTGGGACAGTCTCAGAAGATGTAATTAGTGCAGTCTCGCAGGCGGCAACTAACAGACTCGCAGAAGGCGATAGGTTGGGTCACACGAGTCAATTAGGCAGTCTTGCAGGACGCGAACTAGGGCAGTCTCGCAGGAGTTAATGCAGGAATAATTGAACTGAGGTGGTCTCACTGCAAACAAAAGGTATGCTAGTGAGAGCCAATTGCGATGTTCATTCAGGAAGTAATTAGGGCAATCTCGCAGGAAGCAATTGTTCGGTCTCGAGGAAGCAACTGACGCAGTCTCATTAGGGACAGTGTCACACGAGGCCACTTGGGCAGTCTCATTGGAAATAATTGACATGGTCTCGCTGTATTCGGCTAGAACTTCAAGGAATCGAGTATGAAGACACTGTTCATAAGCCTAGGTGTTTAGTTTTAGCAATAGCTTGGGAATGCAGCACTAATATGACCATGTTGTTTTTACTTGCAAGAGTTAGAGAGACAAATCATTCGACTTTGGCCTAACCCTGACGCTAAACGGAAGCTATCTATGGATGGACCTACTGGACCTATGTTTAGCCTGATATGATTCAGTGATTTTCTTTTATCACGAATACTCATAAGAAGATAGACCATAGAGGGAAAGCAGACCCAGGGTTGAATATAGTTCAGAGTTTATGCTAAAAATTGTAAGCTGTGATAATGCAAGAATAGAGATAGGCACAGCCACCTATGCCGTGAAGACAAGCTGACAATTTTAAAATCACGAACTATACCGAAGTTGACACAGCTACTAGAAAAAACCTAAGTTATCAACATTGAACTATATCTTTTGCATAAAAGTTAAAATAGATGCGATACAGTAGTTGCACCAGCCATGGGCGACACTTCTAATTGGTAGTTGTACCTGATCCTGGATAAATGAGAGTTTTGCAAAGTAATACTATCTTTCTCTCAGTTTAGCCCCAAAAGGTTTCTGAAAATCAGCGAAAGGCGAAATATGGTCTAACGAAGGAAAAAAAATATTCCAAAGAAGAAATGTACCAACCGCTCAGGTCGCCTTTAGGCCCGTTTACACTGGGGCAACGACAGGGTTGAGCAAGCGCTTGACGCGCGCTTGCTGCAGCGCTTGACGCCCTCAACTGTTCACACCCATTTTTTGATACACGCGCCTGCCTCACACTTCAGTCAGCATCTAGACACCTGTGAGGATGGATGTGAGTGAAGAAGAGCTGTGGGTAATTATTTTAGGGTGTGCTGCTGTGAAGCGAAAAAAGGTAGGGATCGCAGCATTTGGATTAAAAAATGATTGCAGAGAAGAGATGAGAGGGGTTCATACACTCACATCTTCTGAGAACTTTCAGTTGAAAATAAATTGGATTTTCGAAACTAAACAAGGCTGCATTCAAAACCTGCATTGAGTTCAATTGTTATTGAAACATGTGAAGCTGTTTTGAAGGATGACTACTTGAAGGTTGGTGAAACAATTATTTTTCCATTTTGTTTATTAAATCCTTTCAAAACCATTCCGTTGTTAAATCAATATTTGGTTTCAAAAATGAGTCACATTTCCAGTTCATTTCAGTATAGCAAAATAGGAAAAACTTATATAATGAATAGGTGTAGAATGGTAGAAAGTTTTTGACACAAAATTCCCATGAAAAAGCAAAGATAGACGTATTTCCCAGTATTTGTATTGCAAAATGTACCTAAAACACATAAGCTAAGGTGAAAATATTATTTTAAATACATAAATGGCCTTAGCTCTGTATAGTTCAATCACGGTTTCTACTAGAGAGCGAGACCATGCAAATGTGGTGTTGCTCTCCATAGTTCAAGCTGAAGCGTTAACGCATAGACTACCGCACATTACCACGGACAGCAGCCGACTGAGTGCAGCGTCTGTGTTGCAAGAGGCAGAGCGACTGTGAATCGCTAGCTGGTCAATCACTCGGATGCCCGCCTGAAGCGTACGTAGCTGCTGCACAGAGGGGCGGTGAGGCGCTTGACGCCCGTGTGACGCCCCTAGTGTAAACGGGCCTTTACAGGCACGCCACAGTCGGCTCAGGGTTAGAAGAGCAGATTAATCTTAAGGCCCCCTCACACGTACAGATATGTCTTCAGACAATCTGAACCGAGTTTGGTTTGACGGTCTCAAGGCCCCGCATACATGCAAACAACACACTTCAAACTTAACGAAGAGTCGAAGACTGGCACATGCATCAGTATGCCAGTAGCAGCCAGGTGGAGAGTGCGCACTAGAATGGCGGCTCCAGACGGCGAGTTCGTACAGTTTATGGTATTCGCTTTAGTTGCAAAGAATAAGAAGAAAAAAGGGATGTAAAAAATCGCTCGAAACGGGCCAAAGAATGGTTCCTAAAAAGTAGTGTATATGCTAATGTGAAATTGCTTAATGAGGTGCACAGGGAGGGAGAGAGGCAGAGCACAGGCGTGCACCACACACGGAAGCTGGCTTGACACTGACGTGGTGTGGTGTCAAGGTTTGAACTTTGAAGCCGGTCGCTCCGAAATTATCAAGCATGGCTCATCTGCCTCATACAGTCAGTGCCAACCTGAAATGAGCGTACAAACTCACGAATTCAGCACCCGTTCAGATATGTTTGCAGACATATTTGTGCGTGTGAGGGGGCCTTTAGAGACTAGCTCGTACAGTGACAAATCAGCTATAAGCACACCACTGACACTCGTCCCAGCAAAATTCAATCAGACTAGGAGGAATATGAAAGACGCTGCTGATCACAGGCGAATAAAGACTGTGAAAATAAAGATCGAGAAAAGAAACGCAGACGAACTGTTACTCCCTCACATTGACAACGTTAGAAAAAAATTAGTGGTCTAGGCAATTATTTTGAAACAGTTTTGCTTACAGTTAGCCATAGTGCATTTCTACGCTCGCTGATCTGTCAGTAACAATCCTTAATAATTATTTTTCCAGCTAGTCGCAGTAGCTACTTCTTTGTACTTTTATTTTCATGAGCAGAATGAATTCAGAAAGTCACCTGACACACTAATGTTAGCATACTTTGTGAATACTTTCAGTTTGTGCCAGATCTCTAAAAAATAGAAAAACCATTGCATCAAATTGTACTAAGCGATAGACGTTCCACGGTCTGTGTTCAAACAATAACGAGATCTGTTGTTCTTCAATTGCAGTTGCTTGAAGTAATTGTGGTACTGACGTGATCCTATTTTAGTGAAATTTGAACCCACTTTATTTTATGCTCATTAATTCAGCATGACATAGGCTTCAGATGTGATTATTAAAATTTTGTTTTCAGTATCTTACCACGGTTTTGCTAATAAAAGGCTATTAAAACTGGAACATCAGATTCCCGAGGTTTCTAAGAGAAATTTTGGTATCTAGATATAATTTTTAACCAAAGCGAGCAGCGAGGTAATATAAGCTCCCTCACTTTAACAATGTACAATCAGCATCGGATTACGCAGAACGACTCCTAATATTCACATCTATGATATTAAAACTGCAGTCTCTCGGCAGATTGCCCTCTAAAATGTACAGGTCGCCTAATTCTTGCATTTATTGGCCATAATTGTTCATTATAATTCAATTTTGAACAGTAAGAGACCAGGTTCTGGATTCTCAAAAACCCAGCAGTCCCTTCATAAAGCAGCTGATGACCTGGTATAGTTTTTGAGTATCCAAACGAGCTTTAAAATTACCAGCACCCCGAATGACATACTCCCCAGTTTCAAGTCTCAGTGAGCCATCTTGTCGTCTGGGAGCTAGCGGGCAGCCTGATATCAGGTTGTCTGACCATAAACTCAGAAATCAAGAAATCAAATCGGGTTAATAAAAAATGATTTTCATCATTCAGGAAATTTATAAAAAAAAGTTTTACAGAAAATGGAAGTACGCCTCGAGTTGCGTTAATTTCGAGAAAATGATCACTAACGTTTAGCTGTTTATGAGCAAGATCCGACAGTTGCATGTGGCACCGATACATTGTTCAAACCCGATCAACAGTTACTATGAATTAGACAAGCAGACGTGGGTTATTGCTTGCTACTTTTTGTAAAATCTTCTTGACGAGAGCTGAGGCTACAGCACTGATTTGCAAAAAACACCTGACGTCGCTGCTCATTTATCGATGATAGCACGTCAAGACAATCATGACGGCCACAGAAACTAAACAAGTGTTTTTATATTTACATTCTTGCAGTCGGAGTAATATTCACCGCAGGCGCTCTTTTGTACTTATGATGATAGGTAGTTGTCCCGCATCACGAGCAGTGAAAACTGATATCATGAGACGCGTTATTGTTACAGGAAAACTTTCCAGTGGGTTAAACTATTAATATTTATCTAATGACGAAGAAGTGATCAAGAAATCGCTTTTTGCTTTTAAAGCAGTATGTAGTGTCTCATATTTAAATTTTAGAATGGCTTTGTAAAATAAACCTAAAGGTTTTCTATGGACACACTATCACTATAATTTTAGATGTTTTTCAATACCTTTCATCATCATTGATGTTGGCATGATGTTTCCTACACAAGTATTGGCAGATAACTGCTTATATATACACAGTTGCATGAGATGCAACAGATGCACAGTTATCACTCAACTAGTAACAAGATCGTGAAGAATTAACTTCTATGTTCTCTGGTATTTTGTGCAGGTAAGGCAGGCAGCGAAATTTTAAAGCGTACATGCGAGCAGACCACAAACGTTAATTTACACGTACTCCCAGTCTCATTTCGAGTTCTAAGGACTAATTTTCGGAATTACTCTACTCAACTTGGTGATGACGTGCTCATAAAACTTGGTGCGCTAAGCATTCCTTCGCTTCATCGAAGAGATAGAATCGTTGATAGATTCAATGATGGATAGATTTTTTATTTCAGAGACATGTTCAGACAAAATTTTTGAAGAAAAACTTCTGCTAAACAAATTACACGTAGAGTGACAACAAAAACAAATTCCTGTTCAACTGGCTCAGCCAAACTCTGAACTTTCCACAACAGTTCAACGAAAAATATTGTCTGAAATACTACAAGAACTAAAAATAAATTTCACTCTGCAAGTAGGGCTTGCAACACGCAATTTACTCACTCTCTGAAATGTATTTTTGACAAAATTGGTTACTGACAGGTATTTTTGCTTCTCCAACTACCAAAAATGAAATTTCGCCTTGCACGCGTTGGATTCTAATGATAGACTGAAGAGTCATGAAAAGTTCCATAACGAAGGCTTTTGTATAATTTTTTTTCAACTTATAATTTAGAATACCTCATTCGATGCCATCGTTTGTTTGGATAAATAAGGACACACTGAGCATTTAAAATCGTCCTGCCTCTGTCAAATAAACGGAACGAATAGATCGTAATTCAGTTTTGATATATTGATGACAACGTTGCAGAATGAAGCAATGCAAAACTAACTTAACGACTATTTGCTGTGTACTAATTAAAAAAATAAGCAATTATACTTTTCCAATGCTGAGCCTTTACTTATGACACTTTAACCCGACAAAATTATCTCAATATATGAAGTCAAGTTAAATCAAATTCGTTCGGAGCCCGTTCTAGATTAAATTCTTAATCATCAAGCACTCAAGTGTAGAACACAGAAGGACTCTAGTACGAAGTTGTCTCATGCTCTTATCATTCAATGTAGAACAAAACATTTCGTTATTCATATGAGCTATAAACACTAAACTGCTGACTAGAAACAAGATTGCTAACTAGAAACACTACTTTTTGCCTTACCTTTCCCATACAATTTTGTTATTTGTACGCAGTTTTCAAGTTGGGGCCCTTAATAGCCCGGCCAAAGAAACCAAACGTCTCAAAGTTTACATTAGCCTCCGCCGGTAACAATGATTCCCTATTTTGCACATCACAGGAAATTAAGTTAGTGACTGAACTCTGTCAAAGGTGGAACAGCATACGATGAAATACTACATGGTTTTAGATGTATTTTCACATGAGTTTCACACAATTGACACACTGATACTCCAATTCACAAATTTTTCGGCTGCTAGACGTACGAAATGTTCGAATCACAAGCGTGATAGACATTATTATCATTATCCCATTCGGTTAGTGTAAATCAAATGCTGGAATATCCGGTAAAAATGTTTATTAACTCATATGAAACAGTAAATTTTTATTCGGAAATATTCTTCGTAATAGAGACAACCAATAGTATTTGCAACGTCACTGCCTGGGAAGTCATTATTGTCACCCAGTCGATAAATTATGATAAAATACAGAACCATAGTTTTTGCTATAATAAAGTCGCTGGTTTTCTTCAATAGAAACCCGTCGGACCTGGTATCTTCAGTGCTATATTCAAAGGCTTCGAATGGTTCTCCTTGATGTTAGTGCAGCGCAGAGCTTGGGTACAGTCAGAGCCAAGGTGGTCAGATTATGGCGAGTGGTTTAACATCCAGATACAAACAATATTTCCACTTTTTCACGTACCAATGGTGATATCACAACAAACGTACAATTTCAGTTACAGAAAACGATGTCTGTAATAGATAACATACACATTTAAAATGGAGCTCATCAAAAAACTGATTTCGGTGTTACAAAAAGTCATTTCTAAAGCAGGGTTCAAGAATTTATACGTTATAATTTTCAAAATATGTCCAATTTATCACTTCCTTTAAAGAAGCTGACAAGTAAATGAGTTATTTTTCTTTGGACATTGACTGTGTGGTTTCCACAACCCAACAAATTTTTTGGGTCAAATTTAACACTCATGCGGTCAAGCTGCAAGGTTAGCATATACCTTTGCCTAGAATACTTATGACAGTGCAATAGAAATTGCTCAATAGTCTCAGGAATACCACATGTTTCACAGTTAGGGAATGGACTCAAATTACCCCTGAAGAAATGCGCCAATACACCAGCATGACCCATACGCAGTCTGCTAACTGCGCACTCTGTCCGTCTATGAGATCCCCCTTTATATGTTAGCCTCCTCGGTCTATCCAACAAATTTCCGACGAAGCGAACCTTGCCAGAGGAGTCAACTTGTGCATGCCATTGATGCATCCAGAAGTTGAGGAACTGATTCTGAATTCGATGCAGAAGCTCCTCATAATGGAGGTTTGTCCAAACTAATTTAGGATTTTGATGGCAACGCTTTTCCCATCTATCTGCAATTTTATTTCCTTGAATACTTGAGTGACCAGGGACCCACTGCAAATGTACCGGATGAGAGCAATTTAATATCAGCAATTTGATTTTCAAACAAAATTCTCTGTACGCCTCTTTTTTTATTATTTAGCAACAGTCCAAGAGCCGTTTGTGAATCACTCAATATTACAAAGCTGTTCCCAGTTTTTTTTCTATGTAACTCAAAGCCTGTTCTATGGCAAACAACTCAGCCCCTACAACTGAGTGGGATGGGTTCATCCACTAGAAAGTTGTCATCCCAGATATCCACATACATGGCAGCAGCCACTGATTCTGTCGCTACTTTAGACCCATAAGTGAAAATCCTCTCACAGTTAATATATTTTCTACCCAAAAACAACTCAAAGTTTACATTAGCCTCCGCTGGCAACAATGATTCCCTATTTGGCACATCACTGGAAATTAAGTAACTGAACTCTGTCAAAAGTGGAACGACATACGATGAAATTCTACATGGTTTTGGATTTATCTCTACATGAGTTTCACACAAAATCTTATTTAATCTACCAGAAATGTCACTCCTTTCTGATGCAGCAAACAAGTTCAGCATTGAAAAGACTTCCCTAGATCCAAATTTACATTGCTTTTGACAGCATCACTTCACCCAGAGAAACCTAAAATACAAATTAAGAGGCATCACAAAGTATTCAACTTCAAGAGAGCAGATAGGGGTGGTTTTCGATGCACCCACAATGCATCTTAGGGCAGAGTTCTGCAAAACATTAAAGATATTCAAATATTCATTGTCAAATTCTGGGTAAATGATAGAGCCGTAAGAAATTTTGCTTCTAATAAACCCTATATATAATCTTCTCTGTAGCATTTGGGATGATCCCCATTTAGAGCTTGATATAGCTTTCATAACTGTGGTGTTGTGGTGTTTGCCACCGCCAGAGGGCGCTCTAACGGTGTGCGCTCTGCCTCCGAGAGATGGCGGTCTTGCCGCCGCGACCGAGCGGCTGCGGGCGACCGGCAGCCAGTGTGCTCTGGACAGTCGTGGTGTGAGGGGCGTTACAGCGTGTTTGTCTTTCTTTGCGTTGCGCCGTTGCTTAGTACCGTGACGTAGTGACGACGCTGGGTTTGTAGTTTCTGTGGAGAAACTACAGAAAAGTTACTGCAGCAGCGACGCTGTGCGGTTGTCCCGGGTGAGAGCACCCGGCAACTGGGAGGGGTGCCGTTCCCCTCTGAGCAGTCGTCACCGGTAGCCGGAAGCCGGCACTGTGGAGAGAGGGTAGTCCGAGTGCTGGTAGGGAGCTACCGTAGCTCTCGTGACTTTTTCTTTCGGCGAAAGCCCACAATAACATTAATCCTTTTTAGGCAGTCATTTCGAATGTACTCAACATGGCCGTGTAGTGTTAGCTTAGGTGCTTCGAAAACCACACCTAGCACTCTCTGATTCACAAAAGGTAAGATACGGGAGTTACACAGTCTCAATTCCACATCATAGTATCCCCTTTTTTATGAAATAGTTGATATTTAGTTTTAACATGATTGACTTTGAGCTTCCAAGTTTTCAGCCATCTATCAAGTTTATCCAACATGTTCTACATTTTTGTTTTAACTCTAGGCGATGACTCGGCCGAACATAGCATGGTTCTATCATCTGCATAAGACACCACTTACACATCAGTACAGCAAGGCAAATCATGCAACAAAACATTGAAAAGTAGAGGACTCAGGACAGACCCTTGAGGTGAACCACAGCCAAGCACCCATTCTGCAGACAGTGTTGAATTAATCCTAACTTTAACAGTTCGGTTCCTTAAATAAGACTGAATCTATTTCACTGCCCTAATGTCACAGTTCACATTCAATGGCTTGTATGTCAACCCATCATGCCACACACAGTCATATGCACTCTCTAAATCTAGGTATACTGCTGCACAGAGATGTTTATTTTTTAATGGATCGTCTAATAAAATTAACAATGAGCACCAGTGCATCAGTTGTAGATTTCCCACGCCTAAAATCAGTTTGATACACAGAGAACACATTATGAGACTCAAGAAAATGATTCAACCGAGTTTTCACGATCCTCTCCATCACTTTTGCAATGCATGGCAGGAGGGTTATTGGACGGTGGCCCTGAACAGAATTTTGACCTTTATTTGGTTTCTTTATTGGACACATTATCCCAGTCTTCCATGAGGTCGGCACAATTCCCAAGAAAAAGCTGGCATTAAATAGATATAACAACCTGTTAAGGTACAGATCAGGCAACTTCTGGAGCATAGCATAGGGGATATTGTCACTCCCTGGGCTGGTCTGCCTCAACCCCTTAAATGCTCTATTAATTTCAGACAACATTAAGGGGACATTGTGGCAATTTTCATCTATTGTCATGCGTTCATTATTTTTGATCCTGCTTCTATTGGTGTTTGCAGAATGATCTGAGGTTATGATTTTATGCCTTGTGAAGGGTTCAGTAAACATATCTGCCTTCTCCGAATCGGTGCTGTTCGTGTTGCCTGTTGGATAACTAGGTCTAGGTGTTGTTAGCCCACTCACGCTTTGCACTACACTCTCCATACTTGTGCAATATTTGTATCAGAGTTCATTGTTTGCACAAAGGATTTCCAGCTGTTTTGCTTTTTATTTTTAATTCAATTTTTGGCATGTGCTTTAGCCTTGCGATAGGCTTCCAAATTTATGGTGTTTGGGGTCTTAGACAGAATGTTCTTTGCTTTGCGTCTCGTAGCAACTGCAGCAGCACACTCAGAGTCCCAACAAGGAGTACTTCTATGTAACTTTCGTTTCCCTGATGTTTGGGATAACACTTTCAATGAGCAACTATTTAAATTAGCTACAAAATTATCATATAAATCATCAACACCTGCAGGACAGACAATGTTGTGACACTTTTCTAGTTACGAGGGCCATTCTTTCCACTTAACATTCTTAAGGATCCAGCGCTTTGGGCGCGCTGATTCAGATTTTGTTATGCACATCCCGAAAAACCCTCAATAGGGAAATGATCACTTCCCAAATCAGCTCCCCTATGTATGTTACCCTGTATTAAAAGTGAATGGGAGACCAAGCACAGATCCAAGGTTGAGGCAGAGCCAGGTCGTCTGTCTATATACATTGGAAGATCCGAAGGAGGCAATAAGCCCACTGGGCATGCCTGCATAAACCTCTCAATGCTTCCTCCTGTGAGATTGTGCCTTCCTCTGTGGTTCCAGACTGGAGAGTAAGCATTAAAGTCCCCAACCTGAACAAAATTATCAGACATTTGTGAGAAATAATGCACAAATTCCTCAACTTCTACATTATGGTTAGCATTATAAATATTACACACATCTACTCTTTTTACGAAGGAACCAATTTGAAAAGAACACATTTCCAATCTTTCATTTGGAAGTAAATTAAGCATTTTTACACAGTATTCAATTTCATCACGGATTAATACTCCTAGACCTCCTCTAGGAGCAACATCCCGATGTAACCACACAGTCTGGTATCCCACAAATTTAGGTTAATTCTGATCTACCCAGGTTTCACATAGGCGAACAATGTCAGGGTTGTTAGTATAAATATTGAGCTTAAGTTCTGATAGTTTGCTGCATATACCATTTCAATTGAACTGTACCAGTACGAGATTATTTTAAATGTTCGGTTGTCTCCTCAGTTTCTGATTCTTGAATAAAAAGGTACGATACATATCCTACAAGCAGTGTTTTCTGGACCGAACTCTTTGTTTCTGAAGTCTTTTCTTTGATCCAGCACTTGCAGAGCACACTTGCTTTACACTTTCACTTTTTTCCAGCAGGCCTTCCTGGTTCTTCACTGCAGCCTCCTTTAACCTCATTGGAACTTGGTCCTGAGCTGCAATCACAGTCTGAGATGTGTCTTCCAATTGGCAAAATTGTTCAAGAACAGCCTCTCCAATCTGGGACCCAAAGTGGTTCCGAGCCATTCCGATGACAAGAAAGCCTCTTTGTTTCTTATTTTCCTTTGATAAGTTGGTTGATAGAGCTTCACTAATGAATTCGGTGATTTTAGCAAATATTTACTGATCTGCTCAGCCATGCAGCAACAGCAAATATTTGCTGAGCCATGCAGCAACTCTTTGCGCATTCAATGATACCTAAAGGGGTGTTTACACTAGGGGACATATCGGCCATACGATGCTCACCACTGAGGCTCATATTTGTGTGTGTGAGCCCGAAGTTCCCAATTCGCTCTGATCGAATTCGTGAGGCGCGCCGCATGAGAGCCTCGAAACTCTAGACCGGTCAGTGTGGAGTTGGCAGTCATCAAGTGAGGTAGCGCCTTTCGCTTATCCGTTATGACTGCCGCAACACTGCCGCGAGAAACTACATTGCGTTTAATTGAAATGTACCAAGCCCTTCAATGCCTTTGGCAGACTAAAAGCTGCGAATATATGGAGGCTGCTTTCCATTCCATTATATTTTAATGAAAATGAACGAATATAGTAACATTTCGCTCATGCAAATAAAAAAGAGATTACGTAGCTTACGATGCAGCAACAATATTCACACAAGCTTGTCGACAGCAATCCATATTACATAGCAGCTGGCCACACACTGACTGGTTTTGAGCAGCGCGCGCTCCACGGGTCGCTCAATGTCTAGTTTAAACGCTCATGGCTCATGAGAAGCGCCACACGAGGCGTCTACACGTGAGCCTGGGTCAAAATGTACACCAGTGTAAACAGGGCTTTAATCATTGCTCGACAATAACAACTTTAAGAGCAGATAGCTTTTGAAAATACCCTATTTCCCCCCATCTCCCCCCGTCATCTCCGTAACTATTTCAAAAATGGGAAAAAGCCTGGGCATATTTATTCATTTTAAAAGTACATACGTATGCCAAATTTTATCGAAACGTGATGGCCAATTCCTTGATTGCGGCTGGACGTTCCTCTTAAGATGGGTAGGAATTTTATAAAGGCTTTTGAAAATGATCAATTAATCTTAGTGGAAAATCAAAATGACTAAAATCTTGATAAATAAGTTTTTCATAAATTGTATATAGAGTAGAACTTGCATTACAAGCCCTTACTAGAAATTTTTAATGCTGTTAATTCTGAAAGCTGAAATGCAAAAGAAGCTATTACTTTACTACCAGACATGGTACAACATTGATAATCCCCACACCAGACCTTAATTGCATTTGCTACTGAAAAATTTTCCTCTAACTTTGTGCGGGCAGATGCAGACCAATCATGTGACAACTCATTTACAAAATTCAGCAATAAGAACTGAGCGGGTAATAGAAGTTCTGCTGTTTACCAGGTAAATTTAATCACACTGTGTTCATGATAAGAATTTCAATTGCAACATGTTAATGAAAATTGACTTAATTACAATTTTATTAGGATAAAGAACCTTGAGAAAACAAACCATTAAAAATACCAGAAGTTTTAATGACCAAATTCATTTACAGCATAAGTTTCAGAGATTATAGTAGACTTCCATAAAAGAAACTCTATAGACAGAATGTGCCTTTTAGTTAAAAGAAAAGTCACACAGCTATTTATTTATGCACAATTGTCTAATGCACTCATACAAGTAGCACAGCCAATTCTCAGGATAAAAAGAATGCTAAAATTGCTAAGACAAGTTCAAATCAATAGATTTCTATTTATTTTCTTTGAATGTCAGGCATTTATATCATATATCATCAATACATTATTCAAGGCTAGTGATATTGTGGAGGCAGTAGCCTTTTCTGATATTGGCAAAATAGCTACAAAATAACAAGTTTTTTGAAATCATTTCCAGAGAACATAACTTAAGGTGATTGCAATATCACCTACTCAGCAAGGAATCGAAGGGTCAAAAAATTTTCAAATAAATTGTTATTTCTTTTGATGAATGTCAAATATAAATTAACATTGTACATAACTGAATCATAGCTAAGCAGTTTCCCAACTAGGCTTAATTAGGCGCGTCACGAGACGATGATCTGAATCTATCTCGTTATTCATTTGAGCTATAAAAACTAAACTGCTGACTGGAAACAAGGTTTCTAACTAGAAACAATTATTTACTGCCTTATCTTCCCCATACAACTTCGTTATATGTACGCAGTTTTCAAGTTGGGGCTCTTAACAGCCCGGCCAAAGAAACCAAACATCTCAAAGCTGATATATGAGAAGATTAAGAATTACAATGCGCTCAAATTTAGACTCATAGAGAAAATCGGCCGACCATTGAGGGGCTACGAGTGACTCGCTTGCTGCCCCTCACGGAGGCGTAAAATTTTTTTAAATATATGAAAATGTTGTACTCGTCACTAGCATTAATTTGGTACTAATTTCAAGCTTATACGTCTTATGGTTTAGAAATGACCCTATTTTTCCGGGTAATAAAGACCCTTTTTCGAAGGGTCTTAGATCAGATCTCAAAAATGGCGAGCCGGGTCTTGGAAATTTGTTCAAAACCGTACTTATTAATATCGTTTGCGATTAATGTCCGAAATCAAGTTCAATAATACACAAAAATAATTTTTTTAAAGGTTTTTACTGTTCATATGATTCATGTATGAAACCCTTGGAATTGTAAAATATCTACTGATAACTTTATGGCAGCTCAGCTTGAGTCTTGTCATGACATTTTAGAAGTTTGATACTTGTGAAATTTGGATGGCGTAGACACAGGTGTAATGATGATTGAAGCAGAAATAGCTCATTGCGTACGCTTAAAAAAAGTGTTCGATGGCACATGGTGGTTGTGATAACCGTCAGTGTCCTGATTTTTGTTTTTTCCACCTTCCAAAGGGAAATTACAAGTGGATTGCAGCTTGTGTGCAATGCAACGTTGAAGATGGATAAGAGATCTAAAACTCTTCAAAGAGCTTACGTGTGTGCCGAAAATTTCTGCCGTTCAGCCTATAACTTCATGTTGTCTCCATTCAGATATGCGAAAAAGTTATTGAAATCTTCAGCAGTTCCGAAAAGAGCTGTGCAAGACAAAAGGTAATGTAAAACTTTTAGTTGTATCTTTTATTCCAAGCTAACACAGTAAATCGAAGTTTTGCTAATTGATGAGTTTCGTAATACATTTTATTTTGAAAAATGAATGGCTGTCTGAATGACCCATTATAATACTGTGTTTATCAAAAGTAGAAGTTCTTTGTGCTTCAATTTTTTTAACAAAAATATAGTAAAATATTGTTTGTAGTTTTAACTGAAATAAAGAATGCAATAGACATCCCAAAAATTTAATGTACATTAAAATAAAAATAGTATTATTCTAAAAATAATGATTCAACTGATAAATAAATGCTGAATGAAGTTGTTCCAAATTGGCAAAAAAAATTTATTGGCACTAATTGCTTGTTTCATATTGAAATTTAACACTAGCAAAAATTTTCAATTTTAGTTTCCCATATAAGTGATGGTTAAACTATTTTAATCATTCTATGTTTTTTACCCAAGTTCTTTCAATTGCAATTTACAAGATGTTTTAAAATAATTTGTGTATGGCTATTGTGTGAAGTAGTCCTTATGATACCTTGATTTCACTCAATGAGCATGAATGACCCATGTCAAATCATTTTTTTGCTTTTTAATTTTATAGTTATTTTCTTACTGCTCAGTGCTCATTGCCTGTATTATCATGAAGAGAAACATCATGCAAGCATCTGTATTTTAGTAGGAAAATAGTAGCATACCTACTCTGAGTTTACACAGCATTAACACGTTTGCTCCACGTGAGCCACCGTAGGTACGTGGAGGGTATTTTCATAATGCTGCTAACTGACCAGTAATCACAAACTCAATTTTTATACATACTTAATCAAAGCTAAAAAAAGGCACAACACAGTTAATGTTAGCTATTTTCAAAATTGCTCATCTCAATCTACTTTAAAATTCAATTGAATACTAAACTTTAGTTTAACCCATAGTGGTTAACATGTTCAAATAAATGATTAGATTTTGAATAAGTCAGCTTTTGATCCTACATCTAGTCACTTTGTAAGGTGACTTTTACTGCCACAAACAAAGTTGTTCGCAAAGGTGGCCATGCAGAGTTGGCCACCAAAGGTGACCACACAGAGTTCACATAGTTTACATAGGCTTCCTCTTAGATGATTCAAGGCCTAGAAACAATGAAACATGATCAATGGGTCTTTCTGTAAAATTTTGTTCAGGGTAGGCTACATTGAATCTAACTTATTATGAACTTCAATCTCAAATTGAAATTTGACTAAATTGAATGAATAAAAATATAGTTCAATTGAATTAAGCTTGTTGAGATTAAAGGGGCCCATACTCGTTCAAAAAAGGCGTCAAAATTTTGCATCAAAATTTTGACGCGTAATTTTGAAACAAAATTTTTATGCTGAATTGCCCACACACGTAAAGGCGTTTTTTCCATCAAAATTCAGTATCGTCAAAATCTTCGACATGGATGCATCAGTGGCCATAGCGCTAGTGTTCGCATTGGATTCTGATAAACCTCCTGCTAAACGTCGGAAATGGCCATAAGACTGGTATTTAAAACGCGAAACCTACGGACACGTCAACCTCCTCCAAGAGTTACGTTTTAACGAACCAGAGGACTTCCGTAACTTCCTTCGAATGGATGCGCCATCGTTCGATGAGTTACTCGGCCTTGTCGAGCCATTGATAAGGAAAGAAGACACTTCCATGCGTCCATCCATACCACCAAGTGAACGCTTGTGGCTTGTCCATCACACTCAGGTACCTGGCGTCTGGAAATTATTATGAAGACTTGAAATTTCTGAGAGCAAGATCTCCGCAAGCGATTGTAAAGTTGGTTATTGAAACCTGCGAGGCCATCATCATTTGCCTGAAGCGTCAGCAGACTATAAAGGTAAGGCGTTAAATAAATTGAATGCACGTACTGTCTGTGAAACTTTGTAATTATACCAAAGCAATGAACATGAAAATAAACAGAACGCGTACTATTTGTGATTTTGTATTTTTATAACAAGTAATGAACATGGCAATAAACTGACAACACAGACCTTAGTCTCATTAAAAATAACGAAATCAGTGAATAATTGAACCGGAAACTGTAAAAACTCAGGTACCTGGCGTCTGGAAATTCTTATGAAGACTTGAAATTTCTGAGAGCAAGATCTCCGCAAGCGATTGGAAAGTTGGTTATTGAAACCTGCGAGGCCATCATCATTTGCCTGAAGCGTCAGCAGACTATAAAGGTAAGGCATAAATAATTTGAATGCACGTACTGTCTGTGAAACTTTGTAATTATACCAAAGCAATGAACATGAAAATAAACAAAACGCGTACTATTTGTGATTTTGTATTTTTATAACAAGTAATGAACATGGCAATAAACTGACAACACAGACCTTAGTCTCATTAAAAATAACGAAATCAGTGAATAATTGAACCGGAAACTGTAAAAACATGAACAAGATATGTCAATCTTGATAGTTCATCACTTGTAAGCGTAAAGGGGTAGGATCGAAGCTACCAAAAAACTGGGACAGGCTGCTTTCATTATTGTGGGATTCACTTGCCACGTGTGAGAAATGCCCGCCCTGGTAATTGTTCATGAAAGAAGGTGCTTATTCAGACTGAACTTGGTAATGGCCAACAGAAATACATGGGGTACTGCATCGACTGCTGGATTGGCTGGTGGTGTTGCCATTGATTTGCACCGAATTTCTGCGCAGCGCGCCGCATCGACCTTCAAACAATATGTCGTTTATGGCTTTCTTCGCATACAGCTCTTGACTGGCATCCATACATTTCAGTTCTTGCGCCCATGTCTTGGCTTGGCTCAAGTACCGGTCGTCCGGCTCAGTTAGCCGCACTTTTTCCAATGACAGGAGTTCCGCTTTCTCGGCTTCCGGGACTCGCTTGCGTTTTCTGCCGAGAGATACGGACTGACTAGAGGACGACGGCTTCGTCGGCCTAGGCAGTGGACATGTAATTGCGGGAAATGACCCCTCACAGTTTTCTCTTTCTTTTTCTTTAGTACCGTCTCCTGAGTCATCTCCATCCTGGAACATAATGAAATTAAAAAAAATTGAATTAGAAAAAATTACTCTTGCTATTACAGATCCACGCCCCATAGCCACACTATCATATTACGTTGTTCAGCACTTTGTCTTTCTGTGACCTTTACCTTCGACCCCTTGACCTCAATTAACAAACATTTACAGAACTTCCCAAGGCCTACCACTGTGTAAAGTTTGAATTTGATTGGATCAATTTTTTTTAGTTATGCCGCAAACACACACCCAGACAGAGACGACCAAAACATTATCAATGCCACGGCTACCGTTGGCGTGGGTGATAACAATTAAGTGCATACTCAAGATATACATGCTGGCCGATACCATAAATCGAAAAATCATTAAAATTGAGTTTCATTTGCTTACACACTCTTTGGTAGTGAGATCACAATGAGTGTCAGTTTTCATTAACAACCCTTAATTTCTTTTTCAGATGCCGAAAACTCCAGAAGAATGGATTATGACGAGTGACGCCTTCAAGTCGGCCTGGAATTTTCCTAACTGTTTAGGTGCCATAGACGGTAAACACATTCCGATTAAGAAACCAGTCAAGTCCGGATCCTTTTACTTCAACTACAAAAAGCATCGTACTCATGGGTGTTGTCAATGCAAATTATGAATTCATTATGGCAGATGTACGCGTCAATGGGCGCGTTTCCGATGGAGGAGTAATATCTGTAACTGAATTCGGCTGATGCCTTGAAGAAGCCGCTTTGAATCTCCCAGAATCAGAACCCATCGTTCATTACGGAAGAAACATGCCGTACGTTTTCGTCGCAGATAATGCCTTTGCAATGTCAGAAAATCTTCTGAAGCCGTACTGAGGCAAGTTAGATCATGACCAGCGAGTGTTCGATTATCGCTTGAGCAGGGCGAGGCGCGTATCAGAAAATGCTTTTGGTGTGCTGTCCGCCAGATTTGGTGTAATTCGAAACACTATACAACTTGACCCTGAGAAAGCCAAGACGATAACGCTTGCATGTTGTTATCTGCACAATATCTGGAAACGTGGACTGGGAAGATGCTGATCACAGTGTACAACCGGCGGACTGGCGAGAAGGTCAACATCCGCTGGAAGGTTTGGAGATGTGTAGAAGTAGAAACATTGGAGAAGTCATACGCGGTGTGCGAGATTCTTACCGCGAATACTTCTGTACAGAAGGAAGTGTTCCTTGGCAAGATGCCAGAATTGCGTAATGATTTCGTACGAACAGAATTCTAACTGACTCTACTGACTCAGGCCAGCTAGGGCGGGCTCATTACGCTGGACTCGCACAAAATCGGGGAACGCAAAAAAAGTCACCGACCAGACCGTATGCATGTTTTTAATATGGTTTTTCGATTATCGGTTATAGAAAATAAGGGTTTTCTAAATCGATTCTTCGGTTATCGAGATAAAATATTTCATTATCGGGCCCAAATATGGTAGATAGTTATAGCAATAACATAAATATCTAAAACACATTTATCAGCAATACTGTATTAAATACAGTGTCAATATACATACGTTAATTAACTAATTGTATTTTTCCCTTTCCAAACAGTCTAATATTGGTGCATAAGAATAAGGCAACTATAAAAAATGGAAATTTTTCCTCATTAAAAATAATGATCATCCCATATGTAAACAAATTCGATAGCCTTGTCAAAATTGTGTCGAACGCTTCATATAATCTATACTACTTAACGTGAGTGTGTAAAATTTTCCGTAAATTCATATAATATCTTTTATGATATTATTAGCTGCACTGGAAGGTATGAACTTTAACATATTTAAAAAATGAATCTAAAAAATGACATTTCAAATTTTTACAATATAACTAGAATAGTCCCAACTGTCATAAAACCTGTTTGTACAGGTGCGGATAATAAATGGCGATATGTAAAACTGTACCAAATTGAAAAAATAACATATCATGAACTAACCTGAATTGTTCCTTGTTTATCGCTTGTGTCATCATCGCTATTGGACAAGGTGCTTCTTGACTGGGCAGGAGTCTCCTGGTCTCTTAAAAACATCGTAGCCTCCATGAACCACGTCTGGGACTCGTACAAGTCTTCAGTGCCGGCACATGATTTGGCACTTTTGTCCATTTTTCGAAGTTCATTGCGAAAATTTGTTCGTAGATTATTTATTTTCTTCTTCAGATTTTCTAATGTGGCGGAAGTAAAATTCTCACGATATTTCCGCAGTAAAATTTCATAGGCCTCGGCTTTCTTGGCACGATTGCTATAATCCTCCGACTTAATTCTCCTCAAGGCTGGCAAAGTTTGATACACGCCTAAAACTTCAATTAAAAATTTCTTCTCGGTCTCCTTCTTCCCAGACATGACGATTCTGTCTCCTCGGCAGTCACCTGCGGACTAACAATAATTTGATCAAAATTTTGACAAAAGCCCACACACGCATCAAAAATTTGACGACTCGTCGAAAAATATCAAACGGATTTGATCATCAAAATTTTGATTCAAATCTTTTTTTGACATCAAAACGTCCCACACACAGTCAAATTTTGCATCAAAATTTTGATATCAATATGTTGATGCAAAATTTCGATTCTTTTTTTGAACGTGCATGGGCCCTTTTAAGAATGTTCACATTGCGATTGGGGAATTTACAGAAAAAAATGAAATTTCATAAGGATCAGTGCAACAGTTCATAAGATATTGGGTCTAGAAGCTGGTTAATGGAGTGATATACCTTGGAATTTTTTCAGAACAACACACTAATTGATTATCAAAAATTTTAAGCTTATATAATGTTAATGACGTCAAAATAAACTACTTTTCTTCTATACACTTTCCAGTTCTACTCTAAACTTGAGTTCTGCCAAAAATGTTGAAAATTTTTGATATATATTTTTTTCCAATCCAGTGTTCAAAACTTTGTTACTGTTTATTATATACTTGTTATTATATATTTGAATTTAGAATCAATTTTCTGCATTGAAAACTGATGGAGCTTTTGTTGCTTGAAAAAGTGCAAAAAAATTCTACATTTATTGTTTTAAATTTTTCTTCTTACAAAAATTCTGATCTTTTGCATCATGAAAATGTGTTTAGAATTTAAATTTACGTATGTGAACCATGTTTTGTTCCCCTTAGTACCATAGTGTGATGAAGCAAGGCAAAATATTGAAAAAGAAGATGCAGAAGAAGTACAGCGAATGCCAGGTGGTTTACAACTGAGGTAACGAACATCAAATGAGAAGGAAAACTGTAAACAAGAAACAACGTAAAATACAAAAATTGTTTGAATGACAGAGTTACAGAGAATGAATGGCAGAGTACAGGGACCAGAAAAAGGTGAAGGCGTACAGAATAGTTTAGATTGAACAAGTGGATGCTTAGCAAGACGCAAAAGTCTACATTAACCTGTATGTGGGAAAGAATATGTCTAAGTGTGAAATGTTCTATCATGGTAGTTTTGTAAGCCAACTCTTGTTAGCTGTGTGCTGTAAACATTGAGTGGGAATCGACACATGTGGAGGTGGAATGAGAATATTAGTAGATTAGGTCAGCAGTGTGATAGGGGAGGTAATATTAGTATTGAATACTCTGTCCTTGGATGGCACATAGTGAGTATGAGAAGGAGAGGGAGACCTTCCTGAATTTGTTGTTCGAGCAGTATGGAGAGAATGTGTGATATGACAGATGTGCTCAAGATGATTGTGGTATAATTTGAATGAATGGATTGGACCTTAAGTTTGAGATATTGAATAGATTGAGTTAGTCATGTAGAGTGGGTTGTAGTGACCTGCCATACCTGAGGGTTGCTTTTGATGTGCTGGATATCACAGTAATACCGTACAAAAGTTGCTTGTTACATGAGGGATTGGTTGCTCATGTTCATCGGACAAGTCTAATACACAGGCGTTGAATTTTTGCATGACTGTTGTGTTTTTGGAAATTTTAGGCCATTACAAAGGGCCAAGACAGTCAGCCGTCATGTTCAAGTTACATATCCCCATTGTCTGACATTTTCTACTACTAAACAAAATACGGCCAGTCTAGTAACCTATGAAAATTCGGGACAGTTGGGAGCACCATGTAAAATGAGTAATGTAAATTTGAGTTGAAAACAGAAGCTTAATGACTCTTGTTCATAGGGATTAATATTGAATTGTACGTAGCCCTAAGAGTATATTACTCATTCCCTCGTACTTGCTCTGTGAAACCATGTTATGGTGGTGGACCCTTAAACTGACTAATTTTCTACTAAAGTATTACTAGTCAATGCCATGACATAGAAGTTTAGGAAAAATTTAGGTTGTTGGAAGTACCACTCATTGTGTAGTGTGCTTCAATTTCATTCAAGATGCCAAATTACTGTTCTTAACTTATTCCCTTATTTCTCCATCAGTTGCTGGTACTGTTCTTGGTGCTACAAGACCTGGCACCCCTGGAGCATCAAGGCCTGCCACACCTCTTGCTACAACGCCTGATGCTGCAGTGCCTGCCACTCCTTACAGAAGTAAGTTTAAAATTTAAATGTTGAAGGTCCAATTCATTTGAGTAATATTTAAATGAAGGAAAAGAATGGTCAAACTGAGTTTTATGTATTGTAATTTTGGAAGTCATGGTCACCAAAAGAAAATTCATTCCACATGAAAATTGAAGCCCATAAGCTCAATTTACACGTATTTAGATAATGAATGGCTGTAACATATGAAGCCTTAGTGTTCATAAAGAAACGGTAGTGTATTTCCAAATACTTTTGAGAATGGTTTTCAAACATATTTTAAAGTGTGTAGCATTTATCCAGGAAATGAATGTTTCACAATTCATTATTACACTCAAAGAAACATAGAAAAATTTTTGGAGGGAAACAAACTTCAGCATTAAATTGGAAATTATTTCGTATTTGATACAAGCGTCACTATGTTACTAGCAACTTTTTTCCATTGTACATTAAGTCATGAATTCAGAAAAATAGGTCAAATATTAAAACAATGTTCCTATCAGCAAAGTTACTTAATGTGACCTGAATTGCAATCCTGAATTAACTGAGGGGATTCATAAATGAGATATACCTAGTGCAGTGTTTGTGTAGACATGCTAGTCTTGGTGGACAAAAATAGGTTCTGTATTCATTTAATTAGATGAGCTCTGCCAGTTTTTAATGAACCTCCTTTGTACCCCAGTGTCTAATTCCTAACGTACCCATACAGTGCAGCAGCACTTTAATTAACCGATAGGCCTTGCCTATTTCACATTGTGAAGGATCACCTACATATGATGATATGTCAATAATTAGGATAAAGCTTTTGTATCCATTGGAAGTAGTATTCCATGAGAGAAAATGTGAGGGCCTGAGCTGATGGTGAGGTAGGCTTTTTTTTGTTGGTACTTTAATGTTTTTCTTGCATACTAGATGCTTCCTTCTGCTTGCTCTGTGAAATTATGTTATGGGGGTGGAGCCTTAAACCGCCTTTTCTACTAATGAATGAGAATTTAATGACATGAAGTAGAGTTTCTAGAAGAATTAAATTTTTTGAAAGTTACTACTCATTGTGTAGTGCGCATGAATTTCATTCAAGATGCCAAATCACTGTTCCCAATTTATTCCCTTATTTCTCCATCAGCTGCTGGTACTGTATCTCCTGCTCTTGGTGCTGCAAGACCTGGCACTCCTGGGGCATCAAGGCCTGCCACTCCTGACATCTCAAGACCTGCTACTCCTGGCACTTCAAGGCCTGCCATCAGTGCTTCCAGCAAACAATGCTGTTCATCTTCGTGGGGGGGAACAACACAGGTTTGTTGTGTTGAAATAACCACTGAGTTCGTACTTCATTGAAGTGTCTTAAAATTGTAGCGGGATGGATTTACCAAGTTACAAGCCAGAATTGAACAGCGTTGGATGAGTGCTAGCAGCAAAAGCTCGAAAGACTGCTGAAAAGTCATTGCGTACACATTATTCTAAGGCGCAGCAGCATTTTAGAATAATAGGGAGAACTACCTTCTCTCATTCCATCAGTGTCAATACCATATTCACTTGCACTCTTACCTCTCTGATCATTCCACTCCTCGATTTTATGTATCTGTCTGGAAATTATATCATTCTCTTTGGGTATAATGCAATTAACTCCTGATTCTCGTAGTTTATTCCCGAACTTTACTTTGTTCCTTCAGTGTACTTGGAATTCAATTGATGCATACATTTAGGTTTTGCTTCCTTGCATAAAGCATCCAATTACACTTGATTCATTAGAAGGGTGGGCTCGCGGTACTCGCTGACTTTCTTAGGTACTGAATAGGGCTATCCTATCGCTCATTAGTACTCACTTTATACCGTTAGGGATGTTTGAACTCATTTATAGTTTATTTACTAGTAACATTGGAAATAAATGCTGACCAGAACTGTTACTTCTATCCATGTAGATTAAATGTGGCATATTTTTTAATCATAAGTGTTGTGTTCAAAACCTGAACTTTTAATTAATTTAAAGTTTGGTTCATGTTCACAATTAATACTTTCTCCAAGTTGGGGGAGTAAATATAGTATACGATCTAATTTTCGTGAACTTGTTGCAGAATACGTGTGGAAAAAGAAGCAGTTCCTTGTTGGAAGACACTGGTCCTCCAGTGCTACCTTGTAAACGACGGTTCTTCGCCTCTCCTTCTGAAACAATGATTGCCATTGATTACTGCAGACCAGCGCCTCGGAGAAAACTTAGGAAATGGCTCAGTAGGAAATCAAAGGTTAGAGATTACGAGAGGTTAAACACGGATGATTTCCTGAAAAGTGTAAGTGGCAGACTTGGGTCTTATCTCAGTGCGTTTGTTAAGTACGCTTAAGGGGCAAGAGATCATACACCATGTATCACAAGTAGCTCGCTGCGAACATTCTTGTAAGTCATCAAAGACCCACTATCTACTGATTAGGAACTTACACCATTACCCGCTCTCATTGAATTATTCTGTGATGTTTTTTATCCGAACTCTGGTAAACAAGCTGTGATACGGATCAAAAAGAAAATATTTTATTAGTTATCTGTAATACTGCTTTATTTTTCGGTGTAAACTTGTTGATTCCAGTTTGTAATGGATGACCAAATATAAAATATGTAATAACGTTGATGTATTAGAACCTAATTAATTTCAATGGTCGATTATAAATGTATAATTATGCTATGACATCGCTGCCTTTCGCTTAATCATGTTTATTTATCCATTCGAGAGAGCGATAATTTCGAATGGAAGGAATATGCTTCTTTATAGTAGCTGAAAATAATCACGGTACGCACGGATTTAAATAATGGCACAGAAAAATACATGTATTTACGTCCGTGTAACGTATTATGAAAATGCAAATTCTATACAATAGTATGTATACTTACGCATTTCATTAGCCGCCTGTCATGCAACTTTATGCTCGAGAATTATGTTTTCGAGGCGGCGATAATCATCGCCCGCTATAAGTCGTACGGAAGCATGAGAAGACCGTTATAAGCCTTGATCAAGATGTAATGGAGCCCAAAAAGGCCGTTGTTAGCCTTGATTAAGCAGTAATGAAGCACAAAAAGGCCAGTACGAGACTCGTTCAAGCAATAGAAAAGCCAAAAAAAAGTCATGAATGGCCTCGCTCAAGTAGTACAGAAGCCCAAAATGGCCGAAGTATTAGCCGTTGCGATGCCCAGAAATAGCCGTTTAACAATGCTTGAAATAGGGGACATAGCGGCCTGAAAAGGGCTAATTTACAGCTTGAAAACGACTGTCTATTGGCCTATAACTGCCTGAAAACGCTTTGTAAAAGGCTCAGAATTTCAATTGGGTAGAGGCTTTCAAGAACAGTTCAAAGCAGCAGAGTCAGAACAGGGTGCCAGTCGTATTCAGTGCCTAACTCAAGACACAAAAAAAGTTCATGTCCAAACCACCGAGGGCATGATTGCTGTTTGCAAACACTTGTTTTCAATTGGTTTTGACTATGTTTTTCTACGTGAGATTCAAAGTGATTGAATAGAAGGAGAATTTTCAGTCTATAGACAGTCAACGGGGGCAAATTCCTATATGACAACGGGTGATGTTACGGCGGCTTTTAAGAAACGGATGGCGCAATTCGCATCATCGTTCTTGGAATCAGTAGAAGCCGACACCTGCAATGAGAACGCACACACCTGCGTAAGCCCAATCAGCGCCGAGGATGCGTTTTTCATGGAAGAATGCGGATCAGATGTTTCTCTCTCGTGCCAGGAAGAGAGGTCGGTAGCCTATGTGGCAGGGTGGCTGGAGAAGAAATGTAAGGTAGAGTTGAATTTCTCTGACGATGAACCCTTGATCAGTAGTGAAATGAGGGATTTCACTGAAGAAGTTTTGAGAGGGTCTTCGACAATCCCTCATATGTGCACTCACGAGCTGGTTAGAGTGGGGTTGCGGTTTATAAAGAAAGCCAGGACTAGAGCATGTCGTCAGAGGCTTCTGAACATTCTTTCTGTTATAGACGAATTTTACGACCTGCGACTATCATCTAAGAAACTATACAAGAAGTTGTCTAATGTCCTACTTAAAGGCCTGCATAATTCATATAAAGACAACGAAAAGAATGCTGTCCTGTATCAAACATTCCTCTAAGAAAGCCCGTCTGTCCAACTAACATCTTGTTGTTAAGTATTAACTTTGAAAGGGTAGTAAAATGGATCATTAGTTATTTTATTACTTTAAATTTTTGTGTCAATGTATTAATCTTAAGTTATGTCAACATCTATGACTTATTTCAGAATGAGGAAACATCTATGGCAGTACGTCCAATAGCCTTCGCTAGCGCAATCAGAGACGGAGCTGTGCATGTCCTCTGTTGGGAGTAGTCCTTGGACAAAATATATTTTATTCTCATACAAGAGACACGTATCTCTTCCACGTATTGAAATTGGCTTAGGTGAAATCGAAGAAGCCAAGTCAAGTAAGTTCCTGGGCATTATAATCAAACATGTGACCTTCAGAGAGCACATTGCTCATATTTGTACTAAGTTATTAAAATCCATTGGAATCCTCCATATAATAAATAATGTATTACCTGAAGAAGCCTAGTAAATACTTTACCGAACGCTCATTTCACCATACAATATGGAATAGAAGCATGGCACGGAACTGATGAAAATATAATCAGCGTACCATTTACTCTACAAAAAAGAGAAATTAGAGAGATAAAGAAACTCTAATATAATGGTCACACAAATGATTAATTCTAAAGTTTAAAAATACTTAAACTTCAGGATCTCTAGAAACTCTCCATGTGTAATTTCGTGTATAAAACAATTATCAATGATGGCAACAAAGACCTCAAACAATTACTAACTACACAAACTGGTCATCACGACCATTGAACCCGAAACAGAAGTAACTTCATGCTTCCTTATTATTCGTAAGCTCAGTCACAACATAATATCCTTATAATTGGAACTGAGACTTGGAACTCAATCCCTGCGGAAATCCTTGAAAGAAATTCTTACAAAGCTTTCAAAATGAATCTTGGATCCCTTTTCCTATCGAAATATTAATCATGTAAAATAACCAAGTCAAATCTCTTCTCCTAAATGACTCATCCTGATAAGGCAATTTTACTATTATTAATGTCATTGATCTTCAGTCTGTTCTCGAGTCTTTCTAGAATATAATGTTAACATCTGGCCTAAATAAACTATTTTGTAAATTAACAATCGAATCTCGAGTGAACGAATTCATTGATCAGTTTAGTGCATAACTAGGTTAAGTGAATTAGGTTAAGCATAATTGTACACCTTAGAAAAGCGGTATATAGTGGTAGGATGTCTTTGAAGTCACTGAACTTATTCGGAAACAAAGTTAGCTATACTTAAATTTGACCTTCGTACTAGACTTAAGAAACAATCCACTTCTGTATTACTCGTGGTAAATAAATTCCTTAAATTCTTCAAAGTGGAAATGTAGACCATCATAAGCCTCACACGTAAAATCATTCATTCAAGGGCCTCAACCACCTAAAATGACAGTGACAACTCAGACGGTCAAGAAGTGTGATATCAAGCGCTACACAACCCCAATGCATCACCAGTGCTGACCGCAGAATCAGAGTCGTCCGACACAGATAAAAATCTCCCGAGAAATGCTTGCTAGAATTTAAGGAACATCTCATATAAATAAATATCAACACCAACAACGTATGCACCCGAAGCAAGTTCTGGCAAGTGCAAGGAAGCAGTACTCGACCCTCAACTCCACAGTCCAAACTGTGCTCATGAATTAAGATCCATCATCGACAGAGTCAACAATAGCAAGCAAAATTTCACCGGTTGCAGAAGGTAAAAATGTGAGCTTGTCGTGAGGAGCTGATGAGAGAAATGGGATCAATAATAAGCCTAATCTTAAGCAATCGATTATGTATAATTGTAACGCTCATGATGCAAATAATGTAAATCCCGATTACCTAACTAGGAAAAGCACACTAAGCGACTGTAGTACCATAGCCCTTTAGGTAACGAGCCAAACCGATAACCCTAATATTTCAGAGGAGAGTTTTACAAGCATGAATCCTACGTATGACGAATACATACATCCGCTGCAAATTCCAGTGTCACAAATTATTCCCCAGGTAAACAATAGCCTGTCGCTCACTGCAGCCCACTTAACTAGAATGTCAAAACAGCAGGTACCTTCACGTCCATTTTCAATATCTTCTGCCGCTTCAAATATTAATCTCACAATAGAGCAACTTTTCAAATTGAATTCGCTTGTAAGTTCTTTTGATCCTACGCCAGAGATCCCAACTAATACAACTCAATGTTTAAAATCACATCGCAAAGAAACCTTATGACAGTTTTCTTGTCGGAGAAAACATTCTTACAGCTCTGTAAGAAATGATGAAATTAACCTTTAAAAATATTAAACTTTAGGCATTTGATTTGATCAAAACATGTCTTTCGAGTTTCCCGTTGAAAAAACTTGTAACAACATTAGCAATTCAATCTTAAGTGTTATCGCGTTCTGACCATTGCAGCCTAGTATGGGGAGACATACCTCAATGTCTTCAGAGAGAGTTACAAAAATGCAGGAATTTCGTAGCCAAGGTGGTATGCAAAGGTAAATTCAAGAAGAGTGATCACGCAACCCCTCTCCTAAATAAACTCGGCTGGACTCCTATTCAAGAAAGATTCCTCCCTCGTAAAGCCGAATGCGGATTTTCCTCTTTATATCTCCTTCAGAGCAACGCAAATATTGTGCAATTCCATCCCCACTGAAGCTAACCAAAAGCCGAATTAGAGAAATAATGTCTTAGTCAACTACCGATAATCTAGCATTGGGCAGAACGCTTTGGCAATATCATGCGCCTTACTATGGAAAAACTTCCGCAGAGTATCAAAAATCTTCAAACAATGAAAGAATTCAAGATCAAAATAGCGCGCCATTTTACGAATTAACGATAATTTTACACTGCAGTACACACTTAAGAAGTGGTTATGAATTTCTTTCACTCATGTCACAAAATTTTAATACAGTTTAATACATAACACTACATTTCTGTAGTGTGCGTATGCGATGTGATTGCTTGTAAGAGCAAATTTAATTTTGCCCTTTGTTATTACTGAATGCTTGTATGCCGTTATCTACGTACATATACACTATACAGGGTGTTTGAGAACAAGAAGTACAAAATTGCACACCATGTAGAAAATGGCCAAACAAACACTTTTTCTTCTATGACATTTTTCGAAAAAAATCCAGGTTTTTAAGACATTGGCTGTTTATTGTTTTAAAGGATAAAATTTCATTACACAATTACTCGCCATATTTATTTTGCGAATATTAGCCTGTCTCGCATTGCCATTAGCAACACCATAAGTAAGATGCATGTCTGCCATTTCAGTATTTTTTAAACGGTTTATGCTTCCCGCTTCGTGGTTTCTTTGAAACTGAACAGTGCCAACAAGATAAACAAGAAATAACCTGGTAGCACGATCTGAAGCAGTCTAAAACCTTCTTCCTAAAACTTTTGGTACTTGTGGGTTATCTGTCACCACTTTTAGTTCATGGTTTCCTTTTGCTGTTAAGGTTAGGTTAAGTTAGGTTAGCTTCATCAAATTACTATCAATTTTTGTTATTTTTAACTTTTGTTTAGTTTCAGGCCAAATGAATCTCTGGGACCTTCCAAGAACTGAAGAGGAATGTTCCAGAGATTCATTATGTATATGGATAGCAGATAAATTGCATTAGAAATAAATATAAATCAACAAGCACATGAAAAGTCCATTCATACTGTCCAGAACATCAATTCAATATTCATAGAGCAATTACATTCTTAATTTTTTCTCTTAAAAACATTTTTTTCCCGAAACAAGTGATGACAGATAACCAACAAGTACCAAACTTTTTACAAATATTAATAGAACTAAATTTAAATAAAAATTTTATTATACTGAGAACGTTTCGGGCTAATACCCTGTAGTGTCGTACTATCGACACTACTAGAGGTATTTTCAGAGGTAGCTGCAACTACCGATGAATGA
>JACJUY010008456.1:7389-33894 GCA_014220935.1 Platorchestia sp. MABIK | reverse complement strand
TATTGTGCTATTGCTATTAATGTACTACTATGTCTATGTTGATCTAATCTTGGATAAAAGACATAATATAAACTAAGTACAGAAACTAAAAATATTGACATAAACCAAATAACTAATCAACAGTAGCTATCTAACAGATACCTAAGTTTTGATGCTGCATATGATTGAGTGCATAATTATAGCCAACACTTATTTCAAATTTTGTGCTTTCCTCTTTCTCCAAAGGCTCCAAATTTGATATCGAAGCTCTTGGGTTTAGGTTACCCGCCAAAAAATGCAGCATGTCATGGTACCACGGTTTCGACCAATGTGTTTCCGACGCTCCTGCACCTGAATTTTGCCGACGAATTATTTCATAATTAAATGAAAAGTACTAAGAACGTATGCAAAACTCAGTTCCTGTTTTTCACTTTCAAATGTCCTTGTTTCATTTATTTTCTTTATTCATTACCTGCCAAAAAAAATAGATGTGGTTGCAGGGTTATGAAACTAATTGAATCATTTCAAATGCATTATTACGAACATCATAATATTGTGACATAAGGTCACCTTCTTTTTTACAGCCTATATTCACATCTTACTATAACTATTTGTTTTTATATCACACAAAATTGAACAAAAGAAAACGCTGTTTATTTAATTCAGCTTATTCATTTGTTGCATTGTTATAGTTAGGTTCAAGTCTAAACATCATAAATGGTTTGATCATTAAAAGCCTAATAATTATTGCCTCGTTTATACCCTCTGCTTATGATAAAAAATTATAGTGAATTCACTTTTAGTCACCAGACTTCATAGAGTCTATCGTCTTTTTTGTGTCTCGTTAGTAGCAGGTTGTGATGTTTTTCCATTTTTTCTGGATGGCTTCTGTAGTCACATCAAATTCCGCAAGGCAGTCCTTGATCTTTCGTAACGCTTCGTGTCTGGCGGTACGAATTTTGTACTGAGGGTTCGAAATCTGGAAATAAACTTGAAAATATCATTACCACCTTATTATGGTTCCGAATTTTATTCAGAAACAGTTAATCAAAAACAGTACAACTGCACATCTAGGTATACATAATGTGGTTTATATTTCTTTCAAGGACAACTCTATCAGAGGACATGCACCGCTACGTCTCTGACTGTGCTAGTGAAGGCCATTGGATGTACTAACATAAAATGTTTCCTCATTCTTAAATAAGTCATAGATGCTGACATAACTTAATATTAACACATTGAATGAACATTTTAAAGTAGTAAAATAACTAATAATTTTTTTTACAATCCTTTCAAACCTAATACATACCAACAAGATTTAAATTTGACAGACTGGCTTTCTTGAGAGATATTTGATACAGAACGGAATTCTTTTCGTTGTCTTTACATAAATTATGCAGTCCTTTAAGTGGTACATTAGACAAATTCTCGTATGGCTTCTTCGATGATAGTCGAAGGTCGTAAAATTCATCCATAACGGAAAGAATGTTAATTAGCCTCTGACGACAACAGGCCCTAGCCCTGGCTTTCTTTACATACCGCGACCCTACTCTAACCAGTTCGTGAGTGCACATATGAGGAATTGTCAAGACCCTCTCGAAACCTCTTCAATGAAATCTCTCATTTCACTACTGATAAAAGGTTCATCGTCAGAGAAATTCAACTCTACCTCGCATCGTTTCTCCAGCCACCCTGCCACATAGGATCCTCACTTCGCTTCCTGGCACGAGAGAGAAACATCTGAAACGCATTCTTCCATGGAAATCGCATCCTCGTCGCTGATTGGGCCCACGCAGGTGTGGGCGTTCTCATTGCAGGTGTCGGCTTCTACTGATTCCAAGAACGATGCTGCGAATCGCGCAATCCGCTTCTTAAAAGCTGCCTTCACATCACCAGTGTCATATAGGAATTTGCTCCCGTTGGCTGTCTATAGACTGAAAATTCTCGTTCTATACTATCACTTTGAATCTCACATAGAAGAACATAGTCAAAACCAATTGAAAACAAGTGTTTGCATACAGCAATCATGCCCTCGGCGGTTTGCACAAGAGCTTTTTTTGTGTCATGAGTTAGGCACTGAATACGAGTGGCAACCCTGTCCTGACTACGGCTTTGAACTGTTCCAAGAAAGAGTCTAGACTCCTAGGTAGAATTTTTATCTAGGACACATCAGTTTGGATCATTTAGTCTGACGTTTCTTCCCTTTGAATTTACATTGACTGTGTTCCACCAATTCAAAATGAAACGAATAAAACTCGCCATCTCACATTCGCCTCAGGTATAAGTGCGGCAACGACTTTTTCATTGAAGACCCATAGAACATGCTGTACATTCTAAAGTTGAAGTTTCGATTAACAAACTGCTGAACGGGTAAAAGGTGTTATCTTCAAATGCTGTCCTTTCCCGCCTTGTACAGATCTTTCACATCAGAGAAAGACGCATCTGTTTTTTAATCAAGAGAAAATTTTTGCGATTTTTTCGTGAAACAGTTGTTGCGGATGCACTTTGGCAAATGAACAGCGTCAAACCACAGATACCAAGCGCGTGTGTGATCCAGAGGATGGATGGCCTGAAAATTGCACGTTCTGCTGAACTGCTTACAGAACTTTTGATTTATTTTATGATTTTCAATATTGGATCCTATAACAATCAAACATGACTGTTCAACAAGGACAGTTGCTTGTTTCACAACTTGGTATTGGTAATCTGCAGTAAGCTGGTGAACAGGTGTAACTGAAACTATAAGGCTAGGTCCGCCTAGCAAGCATTTCATCATTACACACAACATTGATGTTGCCTTGGAGTCAGATTCGAACTTTGCTACACCAATCAAAACACTATTTGAGAAAGCGACAGTTGGTCGAATTTTCATTTCGTCAAAAATCAAAAACACGTTTCTTTGTCAATCACTCTTAACCATTTTTTCCACAGGACACAACAGACTATACTTTTTGCTTGCTTGGAAGTACTACAAGATTGCGCAATTGTTCATAGCTACAGTTGGGAAATGATTCTATGGCAAGGCAGTAATCAGCAACTGAGAAGGTTTCATCAGTTAATAGCTGCAGTAGTCTAGTGAAAAATTGCAAATTTTTTGGATTGCTTCGTGTCTTCTAATTTTGAGTTTTTAGCCTTGAGAAGCAATACAACTTTGTTTATAACATCATTAAATGTAAGACTACAATTGTAACAGACATGCACGGCTCCAAAAAATTGTGAGTAACTTTTCGGAACATTATTCAGGCTTAGTATTTTCGTCAGTGGAATACTAATCCCATCCTTAAATGCAGAAAAGTGAGTGGAGAACACAACGTAGATTTATTGTAAACAATCACTGACAAAATACTATTCTGAAAATCTTTAGACATGAAAACCAACGCAAGATTGTCTTTCTATCGAAATATTATTACATTATCATATTTCTTTGTCAATTCTTTATTTGGTGGAAAGTCAAGAAATGATTTTATGGCATCTTTCTTCAAAAAATAATGAAGGTGTTCGTCCTCCTGCTTGGGCTTACGTTCTAGGAGGAAGCACATTCAGCCATCATGTTTGCCTCTCTGACTCTTCCTTGGGTAACTTGAACACTAGACATTTGGTGTTTTTATAATTACCCTTGCAATTGACAATGCTGCACTTATTTGGTATGATTGTTTGTTTATTTAGCATGCGCAGTGTATACAAAATATTCTACGCAATTAAAAAATATGAGACAAAAACTTAAATGAACGCCAGGTTGTAATGAACGCCACACATACACAAAATGGTAGATCAGATAAACACCTAAAGGTATAAATAAATCCTGGCGAGACACAGAAGCACCCCTATAATGCAAAATATTGTGAACACGTTGTAAACAAATGGTCTGGTTTGAAAGTATAACCGGTAAAATCTTAGCCAACGATTATTAGCTGGTGACCACTTAATACACGTTCGACTACGATATCGGTGCAACAATTTCTTCAACAACCACTCGACTATGGGACAGAAATTACATGCATCTAAATTGGATTAGGTATAAAGAAAACGCATTAAAAAAAGGGAGCGCGGCGATAACAAGTAACTTGTTTCTTCCCGTATTAATTACCTTCTAATTTGAACCAAGCTTGCGCACAAATTTGATGTGGCGATTGTTCAATGCGTCCGTGTTTCAGAATTTGGATAAATAAACAAGTTACTTGTTTTTTACTTGTTAACTTATCCAAATTTTGAAATACGGAAACATTGTACGATCGCCACATCAAGTTTGTGCGCATGCTTTGTTTAAATTTGAAGCTAATTAATTCATACGGGAACAAAATGTGCTCCTAGTAATTTAATGCGCATGTTGAACAAGTTAATTTATGTTACACGTCGGTGCGACGCGACGATAGCAGCCTTAAGTGAGGCTACACGCTGAGCCAGGCGGCTGTTTTGGATGTGAAAATTGATTTTAAAAAGTAGAAGAGAAGAACATAACTAGTTGTAAGAAATACAGTACACTCACCTCCGTAACAAAGCAGTCTGGACCTCATTTCACCACACTTGAGGTTTGGAGCGCGAACGGAGGTGAGATCGTGAACTGGTCCCTAATTTTTATGATGGTTACGATTATGATCACTATGAGGTTGATCACTATACGATGATTACGATTTTGGTTACGATCATTTATTACTGCCGTTATCATCGTGTGCGTCGCTTCTGATAGTCACCCAGTGCCACCTGTGATTACGGAAGAAATTCTATGTGCAAAAGGACGTGCGCTGAGAAGTTCCGTCGGGTCTGCCATCAAGGCCCGCGATTTAGCAAGAGGACGAACATTTCTGTTCCTCTTGTGCTATCCTCTCCTCTCCCCTCCTCTAATATGTACTTTCCGGGTTACTTTTTTCACTAGGGTGTCCTTAATTATTAATGTTTAAAACCTAGAAACTATTAACTAATCATTGTCGTCCTCCTTGAGAGGCGACGCTTAACTTACCTTTGTCGTCCTCCTTGAGAGGCGACGCTTGACTTACCTTTGTCGTCCTCCTTGAGAGGCGACGCTTAACTTACCTTTGTTGTCCTCCTTGAGAGGCGACGCTTAACTTACCTTTTGTCGTCCTCCTTGAGAGGCGACGCTTAACTTACCTTTGTCGTCCTCCTTGAGAGGCGACGCTTAACTTACCTTTTGTCTCCTCCTTGAGAGGCGACGCTTAACTCACCTTTTGTCGTCCTCCTTGAGAGGCGATGCTTAACTTACCTTTTGTCGTCTTCCTTGAGAGGCGACGCTTAATAAACTTCCCTTTGTTGCTCTCCAAGAATCTATTTAGTAACATACAGTCTTTTGATAGGCTGACCGCAATTTAGGTAGCATTAATTACTTTAAGGTATTAATAAGGCATTCTGTAGTAATAATACCTTAAACAGTGCTTAATAATACCTTAAACAGTGCAACAGCGCTCGTCATAGCCGTGTGTGTAGCGGACCTGACTCCGTGCGGGGAGACCCGGTTTCGAGTCTCGGCGCTGTTGGCGATTTTCTCTGTTGAGAAAAATTCTAAGCACAATACCCCACTCTACCCAGGTGTCTGAAATGAGTACCGGTCTTCGACCGGGGGAAAGTGTCATGGCATCCTGGTGTTAGTTATAAGGCATTTGAAAAACCAATGTAAAAGGTGATATGCATCAGGCTTCAATTGGAAATAAAGCATCCGTAGATGCCGATGTTTGTTTGTATTATCTTCTGTGTTCTGTTGCTCCACTTGAGCCTTGCACCTTACTTGCCACTAAAAGAGGAGAAACCTCACTGAGGATAGATTCCCTAGGTGAGTTTCCACAAACCTATGAATTAAAATAAGTTTCAGAATCATGTTGACTTAATTACTTCAACCCTTGATTATCACCCTATTTTTTGCCATTAAACCTTTCCTGTCACAGTATAACTGCACTTCACTGCCGAAGCACCTTCCTTTGTTCCTGCATCTTCGTTCTTTTCGTCACGTAGCGCAAGCCTTTTGCTCTGAATGCAGAGCGTTGAGCGGGTAAGAGCTTTCCTTAGATCTGTTCAATTCTGTTAATTACAAACGAGCTATTTACTTTCATCCAGTTAATGACACACTAATTACCTCAACTTTTCTCTCCTCGTGCAGTAAACATTTGCACATCTCTCCTACTTTTGCTCTGAGTCCAGAATCAGGACGCCTGGAAAACGTTTTCAATTGCTGGCTGAATAACAAGACGGCACTTCTCTTCCAATTGGCGCAACCTTGAACAAGGTTCCCTACGCTGCGACAACACCAGCGTCTTTTTTCGACTCGACATTATCATCGTCAAAGACTCACTAGGACGAGCCCTATTGAACCACCTCGCACTGGAGCGTTGAATCGTGCCTGAGCACGGTTTACCTAGCGACTTCGTTCCTGTTTATCCGCCCCGTGCAGTAACATTAAAAAACTTAAACCTACAGTGTGTGCTATTCACATAGTAGTTTTGTTACATCATTCGTAAGCTCTTTACGTGAACTTTGTGACGAAAAAAGTTTTTTTGTACATTTTCAATCGAGAACATAAACGTATTTGACTTTGACTTTAGACCTTTATAATTACGTTTTGGGGGTAATATTTAGGGGTTTTTAAAAACTTCTCTTCAAAAGTAGGCTAATTATTACCCCGAACTAAATTTTTAGCAAAATCAGCCACGAAATTTAGTTTTTAAAATAATATTTTTTGGGAAAAGACTTTGAAGTGTTGAAACTTAGTTAAAAATTTGATTTTTCGAACAATAAAATCACCACAGAGTGAGCTTTTGATAGCTCTTGCTGTGGTTAAAATATGTGCATCGAATTACTCAACTCCCTGTACATGTATTTGAGAAAATAATGTATTATAATAGGATACTGTTTTATTTTAAACAAAATAAAATAGAGTTATACTACACAAAATCATGTAAGATAATATAACTTGTCATTTTATGACATTAGGAGTTACAATGTATCATATTATAAAACAAATTAGGATAATTATCTAATTTGAGATAATACATTATGCATTGTTAAATAATTTCAGTGAGTTACCGTTGTTATTTTGGTTTGGTGTCAATATCATTTTTAATACAAATAAGTTAGATACTGGTGTAAAACAGTTAAAATTCTTCGACTATGTTTCACGCTACCAGTGTGTTGCGTCCGCGACTTCATTTTTAAAATGGGTTCAGCTATTTCTAGTTTTTTTGAGAGAAGTTCTTGAGACATGATGTTAATATGTTGGAATAGCGTATGTAGTTGAAACGTTTCCGTAATTGTTCGAAGAATAGATTTAGACATTTTCAAAATTCACTCTCATGAAATGTATAGAACCTGATTTTACTTCGTAACAGTTTTTATAACGTCGTTGTTAATCAAATTGTCCAATGTCCTTCAAGGGACTTTAACTCACGTGATGGTTTATCTGCAGTGGGCAAAGAAATCAGCTGTCAATGTGAACTCTCGTGAACGCTTCCCAGACTTATGCGGATTCTCACGGCTCGCAGCGTGAGGCTTTCTAATCGCAACAACAAACGTCGTAATTGTCAGTTGACCTCGAGCACCTTTCTCTTTCCTCATAATGCTTAATTAATAATAGGAACAAGTAAAACATTCTTTCTATTAAACTTGGTGTAAGCTTTAACACTTTTTTTCATAATGAAGCTTAAAAGCACTTTTATCCTTTAAGTAAGACAATATTATCCATGAGGAAGACTCGCAAAGTATTGTTTCATAGCTTATAAGCCATTTCTTATTTCAAGCACCAAAATGAATAATCAAAAATTGAAATTTTATGGTGGACTCTGCTCATCGTGAGTTTTCGCAAATAATTTTTTGCAGGCATAGTAATCTAAAACAAGTGCTGTAAATAATGGGAAACTTGCATATTATTCATGAACACTCAAGATTAATTTATTTATATCCAAGTATATTATATCAGGTCTTAAAACGTTCATAATGCAAGATTTGATATTTTTTATCCTCTCTTTACTGAGTTTTTCCAGTGTTATGAAACATGACGAAGTTTACCTTAAGGCTTACAAATATTTTCTGAGTGATGCCACATGCATTAGCCTGTTTAAATAAAAGTAGTTACTTGAAGCCCTATGGCATAGTAGACTTGTTATCTAACAACCTTTTGAGGAGCGATGCCATACTAAAATTTTTAATATATGACTTGAGGCTCGATCTCATATTCAAATCGTTGTTATTATATACGGCGTTTTACCACCGAAGACTATTAAAATCGTTCTAATCCAACGATTAAATAAAGACCGATGCAATATATATACTAAAACCATTTAGGTCAATCATTAACCTGCGGCGTGATGTCAAATTGAAATAATTATAATCTGACAATTAACGTAGGTACTGTGGCATACCAGGATCATTTTGATCTATCATTTACATGAGGCTCGATGCCATACTGAAATCGTTTTAATGTAAGATTGAATTTGCATTCATTAGTGGAAAATGATTCACAATTAAACATTAAAATACGGCAAAAAGGCAGTTTTCCAGTTTATGCAAGTAAAATTAGGTCTAATCTACGTTATATTTAATGAATTTTCCACATTTTAAAATAATAACAAATAGAATCATTCGATTCCTCAGTAAAATCGCAACAAATAATGTCGATTAGCATCAAGATGGACCTTGAAACTTTCAAACTAACGAAATTAATCTCAATTGGGAGGAATTTCTTTTGCTTAGTACCAAAATTTCCTGACGTCAAAGTTTGTTACCAATAGCTGCAGTCCGCAACAGCTGGGAATGAGACAGCTGGAAGCATCTCATGCCTCAGATGCGGCGGCATGCGCTGCAGCTCGAGCTGGCGATTGCAGTACACATACGACATGACGCTGGCGAAGGTCTTCCTGCTGCTCTTCCTTACGGGTGAGTTCTTTAGACACACAAAGTAATTTTTATTTTTTCTGACAGAGATACAGTTATGCTCGTAGGGTTTTCACGCTTTAGTTTGCGTTGTTGTGCGCCCTCTTCCAAGAAATATTCTTCGGAACTGACCATAAGATAAACATGGAGCAGTAGCCGTTGGAGTTACTAATTTTTTCTAAGTTAGAAAACCTGAATAGATACTATTGTTACTTGAATGTGAGCGTACAAAGGCCTGAATCCCTTTCAAAAGTTGAAGAAAATTAATGCAACTGTTAAAAAGAAAGAATATCGCACAAAGGGAAACCAAGTAAAAGAACCGTACCAAAGTTTTGAAAATATGTATTAATCGATTCTATACATTTAATTAGTTCTGGAAGATGATTACACTTATACCCCAATACTGCACACAGCAGCAGCACACGACCACTCGGGTTGAAAAAATTAGGTTACAATCGTGATACATAGCATCACATGCTTTCCATAGGGGCAATAAAATTCCAATTTTCAGCTATTGTTCTGTTAAACTTTTGGCTCAGAGAAAAAATTCCTTCCCTCCCTAAATTCTACATAATGATTGTTACACTAATTTCTCAAAATGAGCTTTTTATTCTACGGAAAGAAAATGTTCTGCATTAACACGTTTTTCCCAGTATCTCACTTAATAGTTTTAGTGATGTTCTCAGTAATTTCCGTCTGTCGACAACTCCCTCTGTTTTGACTAAAGCTGACTACCTAATTTAGAAACAGTTTAATTGATTCGATGAGCATTTTTGGGTTCGTAGGATTTCTTGGGACAAGAAATAAAACGAAATGTAATCTGATTTGCAAATGTATTTATCAGCAGAATGTTCACGAAAGCTGCAGGATAAAGAAATAAGAAGAGTATCATGCTATTAACCTAATAAGAGCACAATTCATTTCTTGCTTTTTTGCCCAGGAGACTTGATTAATGAACAATTGTCTCCACGTTAGCTGGATGAACAAGAGTTTTCCTGTACTCAAATTATCGGTTTGCTCACACTAAATTAATTTTGTTTTCACGGTAAGCTTTTTAATATTTTCAGGGTCGGCTGTGGTGGCCGACGAAAACCCTTGTGCCGCCACCGGACAAACTCCTTATGATTACCAACAGGTGAAAAGACTAGACCATGTTCTTTTAGTAACTGTGAGCCAATATTCTGAATACTTATTTTCTCCGCGTCAAGTTATGCGTACTCTAATTTCCACTGTTAACGCAAGGTATCTGGAATTTCTTTAAAATTATCATTTACCAGGGCAATTAATCATGTACTTGATAGCAACGGCGAAGAAACGGGAATCAAGCATGCAATAGTTTTTACTATTACTAAGAGGAAGTGATAATAAAAAACACACCTACTTTGCTTCAGTTTTTTTGAAATTCTAGCTCAATCAGTTTTGCATTGTCTCAATTGGTACATAGCGTTACTGCGCACAGTTGAGCACACACACACTGCAGGTCGGTGACGATCGGTTATTTAATAAGAAAGATTTCTCAGTATTTTAGTTGCTGAGCATTTTTCCATAATCTGAGACTATCCTAAACTTGAGAAGTGTAGCTGTCTGTGCTGCATTGCAGGCGCTCTGCATGACCATCCTCTTTTACGAGGCCAATCGCTCGGGTCCGCTACCTTCGGACATGCGCTTTGACTGGCGCTTTGACTCCGCTCTGGACGACGGTAGCGATGTGGGGGTGGACCTCACCGGCGGCTACTACGACGGTGAGTTGCTTTATTGAGCATTAAATTATATATCGTGTACCAAAGAGTGCTGATGTGTTCAGGTCATTGGAAAATGAAACCGAATTTTTCAGCAATGATGGCGTGTGCAATACGTGTATGTAATCTAGTTTATCCAATACATCCAAGAACAAGTATTTAAAAACTGAGAAACATCTCATGTATCGAGCAGCGTTGGTGTGACATAATTTTCTTTAATTAGTGGGAGCAAATAAATTTCAGACAAGTCTAAATCTCGTCAATCAAGATTGAAATTCTCCTTATTCGAACGAATGATAAAATTTTTCCCATTTTTTTCTTTGGTTGAGAAATTTGTCAGGTAGAATTCTTACATCCGCTCTTTGCCTGCATTCTCTCATCATGCTGGTTGATATACTTCATTTTTATAGCGCGCGAATTTTATTTTTCATTAATGGACGATTCTGACCTAATTCTACTACCAGTATGATATAATATAACATGATGTTCTTACTTGTCATGGGATGAAAGCAAATTATTCATTATATGAAGTTTACCTTCACACATGTTTTAAAAGTGAAACTAACTAAAGCCTACATTACAAATAAAACGATGAAAGTTGAAACGTATAACACACGCAAAAACATTAAATTTTTCTATCTTAAACAAAATTTAATAACTTTGCAACTTGTCTATGTTAGCTTTAAAAATGCAAAGATGATTATTAATTGAAGCGTCTTCAATCCACTTCAACCCTGAACATCTTCTAGGCGTGTATGAACGTATTTCCATGAACAGTTATTGTAGAAACTAGAAAATAATATCGTATATCCTAGAGTCCTATATATATATATGTACGTCTGTGACGTACTGAAAAAAAGTAAATTTTTTGCTCTTAGCCAGAAACGATCTTCAGGGCGTCCTTCTATCACGGATTTGACCCAAAAAAATACAAATGATGTGTGTATACTAAAGGAACATAACAAAAACTATCCTCGATTGCTTTCGTTGATAAAATTATGATATATTTTCTATCAGCTGGTGACCACGTAAAGTTCGGCTACCCGATGGCTTACACCGTCACCGTCCTCGCCTGGGGTTTGCTCTCCTACAGGGAAGGCTATGAGACCGCTGGTGAGATTTGTTTTATTACCGTCGTACGTCGTGTCGTGTTTGGTGTAAAGTCTTGCTGATTCTTGTTGAATCATCTTGAGCCATGTCGGCTTGTTTCGCTCTGTTGGTTTGTTGAATCATGGTGAATAGTGTTGAGTTGTTGAGCTTTGTTTAGTCTTGCTGAGTCGTGAAGAATTTCGTTGAGTCTTGTTAAGTGTTGTTCAGAGCTTGAAAAGAGGGATGTGAAAATTGCAGGTGAGTGGTAAAAAGCAGTGGGCTCAAAGCAGAGTGTTGTCAAATGTACTTGACGAAGAAAAACATTACATATTGTCAGAAACAAGAAAAGTCATTTTAACGTATTTTTGAAGATGTTTTCGGGAGTGACCCGAAAATAATGGTTACCGTATGACTTTAAAGACTGTTGAGTATTCGAACAGTACCAAGTTAGCTGAAAATAATATGTATGTTATGGAATTTTAGTAGGTTTCTGAGCGCTTAGCTTTGAAAACATCAATGGGTAAATTACAACACAGTATATAGCTATTGCAGGTATCATAATATCTTCGTACATTTGATCGGTCAACTCACCATCCAATATTTGCGAATTTGGGGATATTAAGTTTCAATCACTAGAACAAGCTCCTATTACAGTAAATTTTCTAAATATTTTAGTCAACATTTATTTTGATTTTAACAATATTGATCAAGATTGCTGCATTTCTGACCTCATTTTCCACGATTGCAGGTCAGGTGGAATACGCAGAAGCCGCCATCAGGTGGGGAACGGACTACTTCCTCAAGGCCCATTCCGAGAGCATGTTGCTTTGGGGCCAGGTCAGACTTCAGTACTGCATCATAACACTAATCGCACGTTCAACCACATTTTCAAAGTGTATACATTATAAGAGGTTGCCTTCGTTATGCATGAGGAGCCTTTTTTAAAAAAAATGCTGAATAGTTCCTACTTTAAAATTAGTTATAATTTTAATATTTTCGCCCGATTAAGCAGTCGTATAAATTCATCTGCCAAAAATTGAGTGATTAATACGTACCGTGCAGTGTCTTCTCTGTCCCATTAGGTAGGAGAAGGACAGGTCGACCACTCGTACTGGGGGCGTCCTGAGGAGATGACCATGGAGCGTCCGTCCATGAAGATCGACACGAGTGCACCAGGTATTGATTTCTTTCCAAAGCAATTTTCCTGAAATCTGATAAATTTTTATAAATGTTTCGTGGTTACGAGCTTCATTTTAAGCTTCATTACGATATAGTGGTGTTGTTTTTCTGGGCACTGGAACACTCACCCAAAGATGTGATACATTCAAACTTTTTGCACAGTTTAAACAGTTTTTCGAACCACTTCTCGCTGAAACATCCACTTACGCGTGTTGATTTTCCATTCTTTGTCCAAAAGTTTCCAATATTGGGGTCAATATCGTGAAATTCATAGTGGTTCACATATCTGGAACTTTTTTTTTCACCGAACACTTTTCTTCTTAAATTAGACAAGAATTCTCAACAGGAATACGGTCACTGTCTTTATGAGCGGAGTTATGCCCAAAATGCACAACTTCACAGATTAAGACTTTGAAGTTACAATATTTTAAGTTTCTAAATCCCCGTGCAAAGAAATGTGGTGAAGAATTTCTGTGAGATTACGGAGGACAGTATCAACTTTTGGTAGCGTCAATTGTATCCGAAAATCATTGGAAAATTCTAATACTTTATGTGATGCATTCTCAATCGATGTGTGTGAAATGCAATCCACCACACAAGAAATTATGAGTAACATTCACAGTGCATATCTCATTACAGTAGCTTACCCATTTACTCTGTAAAAATGACTTTCAATTTTTAATAGATTTCATAGTAGTAGTCTTTAACGAAGTCACACGTGCCTTCCCATGCAGGTTCAGACCTCGCAGCTGAGACTGCGGCAGCCCTCACCGCGGCGTCGTTGGTGTTCCAGGTGAGGATGCATGTAAATTTCGACGCTCAGCCACGGCATTAGAGAGGTGAAAGCAGACTGACATTAAACTTAGCAAACTTAGTGCATTACATCATCGTCTCTACCATTGGTATAATGCATCCACCAACAGGACAGCGATCCCACCTATGCCGCTACGTGTCTGGAAGCCGCCCGCGACTTGTTTGACTTCGCTGACCAGTACCGCCTCATGTACCACGAGTCCATCACTGACGCCGCTAACTTCTACAAGTGAACTTACATTAGAGCTCGACTAAGCATACTTACTAAATTTGAATTGCAATCAAATGTTCTCAGAGTGAGTTGTTTGGTTACGCACACATAAGATTATCAAAATTACAAGAGCGCTCAGAAACGGTACTGCAGATTACAAATGTGTACATTTAAGGTTTTCTAGATGGCAGGTAGATATTTTCGTAGTTATCCAGATCCCAAGTGTGAACACTAACAGTGCTTTTGTTCTTATTTGAGATCACATAGCTCTCGAAACCTTATACATATATGCTAAAGGTACTGAAGATTACTGGTCTGCTTAAAATATTCTCTATCCCAATCAAAGAAAATTCCTCGCTCTCCAAAGCGGGCATGCTAAATAGTTTAAGCTCAATCAAGATTGCAAGGAAATGTTTGGAGGATGTTGCATTCAAAACACTCATTTTGAAAGGCTCTGTTTTCAAGGCAGTTCACGGGGCGTGCGTCTGATTATAAATAACTATGCTCAGTGTATTTAAGATAGTGTTCACTCTAGTTGACAAGACAATACCAAGAGTACCAAGAGTAGTCTCGGCAGCATAAGCCATAAGGTAAACTGAAAATTTCGTACTTAAGAGCAAAATTTTTTTGGAGGAAAGCATTGTGTTCATGTAGGAATACTTTTGCGTGGTACGATTTAATTGAGTTCGGTGAATGAAGATTGGGTGACCAAGAGCGATGCCTGAGATCTTGTATATCATTTTCATACCAGTGCGGCATTTTCACAATAATTCAGCATCTAGCATTTGGGGATGATGCTCGTGATGCTTCTCTTTGCGGGGTTGTATGTATAAAAATTATTGCATGCACAGACAAAAAAATTACTGTACATTCATGAATGACAGATCAAGACCACTGTTTTGCTTCCAAGAAACAATATTATGTTAAAGGCATCTTAGAAATGACAACGAGGCTAAATTTTTTGTTTTAGATACATGCTAGTGTTTCAAGTTTGCACAAAATTCAACTAGATTAATCCCTGGTTAACAAACTCAAACAAAAAAGTCTTTTTACTCTAGCTGAGCTTCACCCGCATTCCTCCCACAAAAATGATCTCACTTTAAAATGATCAACGAAGTCTATTCCCATACATAAAATTACCCCAATCGTTTGCAATGACATGGATTCCACCAAAGTTGTCGCTTTCTCCCAAATATTGTTACAGATAACATCTATCGCGACAATGTCACATTCAACCCTCAGGTCCTTCAACGGGTTCGGTGACGAGCTAGCGTGGGGGTCGATGTGGCTGTACAAGGCTACGGGCGAAGAAGTCTATGCCACGAAGGCCGTGGAGTACTGGACTGAATTCGATGTTCACTACAACGGTTATGGTTTCAGTTGGGACAACAAATTTTCGGGCGCTCAGGTGAGTGATCTCTTGGGATTTGACCTCATGGTAGACGGAAAGTATCAGAAAGTGTAAATGAAATGAGAAACAAGGACGGATTTTCTTTCCTGAAGAATAATTAATCAGTCGGGTAAATCTCGAGGGGAGACAATCTGAACAATAAAATTAATTAGAATTTAAGTACGTACATTACAATTGAAAAATTTCAACGCTTGTTCCGCAAACAAAATACTGACATTGGCTCTTATCAAATACCGTAGCTCGAATCTGCCAATGCGCCTCTTTGAAAAAATCCACAAAATACGCAAGCCTACGCAAACGTGTTGCAATTGTTAGGATTTGTTTAACAATAATAGCAGTCAGTTGACTAATCTTTCGAACCCTCGGAATTCTCATCAATTTTGTTAGTTCAACGCATTTTTATACAAAACGATGCGTCCAAATTATGAGCAATATCCCTAATCTCTTGTTCAGATCTTGTACGCGGAGGAGTTCTCGGACCCTGAGTACAGCGAAGCTGTGAGGTACTTCTTGGAGACCATGAGGAGCCGAGAGCACACCCCCGGTGGCATGTTCTTCTTAGACCCATGGGGGTCCCTTCGACATGCTGTTAACGTGGCTTTCATCGCGTTCAAGGTGAAGTTAATTTCCGGTTTGTGCGTCCGAATGAAAATACCAGGCGAGAAAAGGAGAAAATTTTAAAGAGACCGAAATACAGTGAAGTTGTAAATGTCGAGTAACATAAACTGAAAAGCATGAGCAAGTTTAAAATGCTACCAGAGAGGGAATATTTTGACAGGAAAAAGTGTCGTTACTATATTTTGACAGGGGAAAAGTGTTGCTGTATCTATATTTTGGTAGGGAAAAAGTGTTTCTATAATTATATTTCGACAGGGAAAAAGTGTAGCTGTAATTATACTTCGACAGGCTTCGGATCTTGGCATCGATGAAGACGTCAACCGTGACTGGGCGGTGCAGCAGCTGAACTACGCACTGGGGTCCGTGGGCCACTCCTACATTGTGGGCTTTGGCGTGGACCCGCCCGAGCGGCCTCACCACCGAGCTAGGTAGCGTCACTGACTAAATTTGTTCAGTTTTCGAACTAGTTCTTTCCATGACTGACAAAATTTGTTCAGTTTTCGAACTAGTTCTTTTCATGACTGACAAAATTTGTTCAGTTTTCAAACTAGTTCTTTTCATGACTGACAAAATTTGTTCAGTTTTTGAACTAGTTCTTTCCATGAATGACAAAATTTGTTCAGTTTTCGAACTAGTTCTTTCCATGACTGACAAAATTTGTTCAGTTTTCGAACTAGTTCTTTTCATGACTGACAAAATTTGTTCAGTTTTCGAACTACTTCTTTTCATGACTAACAAAATTTGTTCACTTTTCGAACTAGTTCTTTCCATGACTAACAAAATTTGTTCAGTTTTCCAACTAGTTCTTTCCATGACTGATAAAAGTTGTCCAGTTCTCGAACTAGGAATTTCCACTTGAGAATATCATATTCATGGCATGCCACTAAATTTGCATTACATTACTTGAAAGGCCGTGTGATTTTCGTGAAAAATTCTGAAAATTTTTTTAAATAAATACTTCCTCGACTAATGAAGTATTTTCGTAAATACTCTGTTTATCCTTTACTGAACATAACGTGTGAAGAGAGTTATTAGTTCAAAAGAATTTTCGGGAAAATTCAGTGATATTAAGTATTTTCAATACCTTGATAAATTAGACATTTCATTTATTATACTTTTCTGCGTAGTAAAAGCAAAACTATTTTCAAGAAATGAAGATACGTAGGAATGTTCTACATATCTCAAAATACACAAACGTAAAAGTCACTCGCTACTACTAGCAGACAATAATTTCCTCCCACGCTACTAGAAGAAAGATTGGCAATCATCATAAAAATTTGAATGCACCTTTTCTGCCTTGTTAAACTCGCAACAAACAAATCTCATTTCCAAGGAAGTGCAAGGCTGAATTTTTTCTCCAGACTAGTGATCACAAACCCTCGAATTGATCACTTTGTTATTTTAGCTCGTGCCCGGACTTGCCTGAGGCTTGCGAGACAGACTGGGCCCAGAACCAAGAGGGCCCCAACCCTCAGGTGCTCTTCGGGGCCATGGTCGGGGGTCCGGATCAGGTGAGCTCCCCATTAAATGTTATTTATGAATTATTCCACTTTTATTTTATCGTTTTGTCTCGGTTATAGATGTACACATTGTTTTGCATTTATTTAACCACATTTTTACTTTAGTTTATTACATTATTTTGACTATGGTAGGTCATTAATATTATCATCAGAGAATCATATTGTTTGACTTGCATTTGTGTATTCCGTAGTTTTAGATCACGTAACAGAGAAGTTAAATTAAATTGAACGATGGAAGGGAAACGAGTAATGCGGAAAGAGATACAGGCTTCCAAACGGAATAGAATTATCTTCTTTCACCAAAATTACATATCAAAGACTCAGAGAAAATTAATTATTGACAAAGAATGGCTAGTATCTTATCAGCTTTGTAGTTTTCCAAAATTGAATTTAAATATACCCCTATATTGAACCGTTCTAAAAATAGAATAATATCGCCAGCTGATATTGAAGTCGCGTAAGAACTGTAAGAACCAATTACTTAGCTTGAACTCAATTAATAGTTTTAAGCTTTCGAGTACCGTTTCACGCGTAATTCTGAGTTCCCAATTTCGAAAAATTATTGCTAACAAGTAGTACAAGTTTTTACAAGTACTACTGGTGTACTACTAACAAGTAGTACACCAGAAATGTATAATTCTTAGCTGCCAACACCTGTTCGTGAGAATGCGTGAACTCGGCGAATAGGTGTTAATGATTTCTTTAAAATCTACGGATGGATGTTGATAGATTTAAGTATTTTGCTCCCAACTGAACTGCCGAAAAACCCCGGCTACAATACCGGGTGCAAGCAACCAATATGCCACGATGTGTTGGAACTATTTCTTCATCTAACACCTCATAGATTAAGACAATTCCAATATTTCTTTGAACTAAACTTTATACTTGTGGTTGGTTGCAGGACGACAGCTACACCGATGAGCGAATGGATTACCAGCACAACGAGGTGGCTTGCGACTACAATGCTGCTCTCACGGGCGCCCTCGCTAAGATGATCATCCTCAACCCATAACCTGCTATTCAATTCAATATGTTCGCATGTCCAAATTAAGTAATGCAATCCTAGCACCTCAATCGCGTAGCGCTCGAGTTTAGGGGCTACAGGTCGAGGAGTGTGAAGACATTCGCTGAGTAAACTGCTCCTGTTACATATCCAAGATGAAAAGAATCGTGCAAGAAGTGTAAAAAATGAACCAACCATTAAATTATGCGAATATTTCACAGAGTTTGATTCTCCTCATGCAGCGTACTGCCTCCAATAGTGTATGAAAACGCTCATGTTTGTGCTCACATATTCATCAACTAATTTTGAAAACTGAGAGGTAACAGTGATTTCACCTGCTAAAGTTGGTCAGAATAGAAGAAAGAGGCTTTCGAGACGCCTGAACAACCTCTAAGATATTATTGTGAATTTGAGGATATCGCACCTTGGAACTATGACATTGGTTGGGTAAAGGTGAATTTGAGACTTTTAAAATTTAAATTTGCGTGTTTGACAGCACTGTGAAAATGCACTCGTTGATCTTCTTTATTGTGTGACAGATGCTATCTACTATAAATATAGGGCGAGCCAAAAGTCACTTTACCATTCTGAAATTTTTTTAAGCACAAACTAATAAATATGCAAATCTTTAGTGAACAGAATATGAAAGAACAATATTTAAAATTTAGTAGATATGATTTTAGTAGATATGGTTCCGGCATGATAGTAGATACAGTTAGCGATGAAATTATTCGTACACCCATCGTTTTTCAAAACTTTCTAGAATTACTCAAAAACTATTGTTGCCACAGGCATAAGATTTTCACAGGGTGTGAAGCACATATTAGATGCACATATTAGTTCGTAAGTGCTTAATAATGATGGAAGACATTTGAAAGAAAATTGTCTTTTAAGTAAAAGACTTTAAGTATTTTTCTTTCATTTGTAGTTTACTAATGACATTTATCTTACATAGTTTTTTGCGTAATAAAATTTTAAAATTGTCTAGTAACTTTTGGCCCACCCAGTATGAATAGGTTTGAGTTGTCAACTCTAAATTAATTTCAGTTGAAACACTTTTGATGCAGCCCGTTTAGTGATGCAAAAAGTGGATAAACTCATGAAACTGTACTAAATATTATGGGGAACATTTCTGGAATATGATCGGTTATTTTTTGTTTTGAATCAATTTTTAATCGTGAAGTAAGCTTTGAAAGAACTACGGATTGTAAATGTTAAATAAAAACAAAAGGCTCAGTAAAGGAATACATGAACAGGCTGGAATAATTCCAGTTCTTGGGTCCTGCGCCATCCCTGATCCCCATTGAGATTGCGGAAGTTCCTCAGATATGAAACCATGAGAAACGTGAACATCGGTAAAAACAGTTATTCAATGCTCAAAACCAGATCTGTGGTATACAGTGCAAATGAATAAAGAATAATCTACAAAATTCTTCGCTTACAAGGAATTATTTAATCATGAATGTCGGCTTAGATCTATGTCTAAAGAAAATATTATAGGACTGTTTTTCAAAAACCATGAAGCAAAAATACTTTCACAAACGAAGGCGAGCACCTAGGTCCAGGAACCCTGCATCAACCAACTTTGGAGATTATCAGGGTGTAGCTGAGACACCCGCCTCTTTCGCGCTCTAAGCCCGATTACGATGAAAATTTAATGAGCCTTGGTAAGGTGCAAGGTTTTTAGGTTTATGATTCTGAGGACCAAAGTCCTGAAACGCAAGGTTCAAAGGCGCATGATCCGGAGGTGATAGGTCCAAATATAAGGCACATGATCTCTAGGCGTAGGGTCTTGAAGCGCAAGGTACCGAGGAGAATCCGACGATTAATGCAGAACTCAAAATCGGCGGAACTCAGTTGAAAACCTCGTCCTCATCTTGGGCGGACTTGGCGAAGTGTAAACAAAAATGTTCTTGATTTAGTTAACTGCTCGTACTCGTGCTTCGAGTTACAAACTTCCAGCACCCTTGGAAGAGGAGCTCACGGGCTGGAAAATATTTCTTTATGGCCAGGATAGAGTTAATTTCTGGNCGTCCTCATCTTGGGCGGACTTGGCGAAGTGTAAACAAAAATATTCTTGATTTAGTTAACTGCTCGTATTCGTGCTTCGAGTTACAAACTTCCAGCACCCTTGGAAGAGGAGCTCACGGGCTGGAAAATATTTCTTTATGGCCAGGATAGAGTTAATTTCTGGACCATAAATTCAAATAATCATTCAAACTGAAAGCGGTTATTTTGTATTTAAGAATACAAGTTTTAGGACGTAAAATTTTCTATTAAATCTATTAGTTTTTTACAATTTTTGCACATCGATCCTAAACATCTTTGGTGGATTATGAAGATGAATTTTTATGGGGATTTCCTACAACTAAAGCGAATGTTCCAAAAGTTCATACACAAAGTACGTTTGTATATAACACAAGCATGCTCCCAAATATCTACAATTAAATTACTGATACTTACGGTATTTTACGGTATTTAAAGTATCCTGAAAATACTTAAAATATCATGAAAGTTGATCAGTCGTTTTTACCTCGGGGCTTAGTTTCCAGAGTATCCTGCCTACTGTTGATACAAAGATCCTGTTAGTGCGCAACTGATGGATGAGTTAGACCATGAGTTTTTCTCTCTTAGAATAATTTCATGAAAAAGTCTAGGAATGATTTTTGGGCAGGGCGGAGGCTCGTTACAGTGGACACGAAGCATGAAATTGATGACACACTGAAACGTTTTGTTTTGCATTTAATTTTACAAGTTTGAGTAAGCGGGCATTCCCATTAGTCTATTTATTCATTCAAGTTCATTACATTCTTTAAAATACTGTACACTATAGGAAAATCGTAAAGATACAACACATCCCTCAAAAGAATTGCCTTTGTCGTGCTCAATGGGCTCAGGAGCATAGCAACAAGGACGACTGCGTAATGAATACGATTGTTCATGGTGAGGAATTGAAGTACGATGTGTAAGGCTTGACGGTGCAAAGTTAGGTACAAGTTAGGGCTTTTGCCCGATTTGAACCAATGATCAACTTCCAACGTAAAGCAAGGCTCGTGCATTTTCTTCTCACGGCATTATGAGAGTTGCAGCTATCGATTCTTTCAGTCCAACCTTGACTTAAAACCGAGTAGACTGGCACCAACTCAAAACCATTTTTGGTTTTATAATGTGTTCAAGTACAGAAGGAACATTGGTCAGACTTTATTGTAGATTAAAAGGGAGAAAGATCGTAGATAGAGTTCCAAAACACATATCACGTTTAGTTTGGTGCAGCAATATTTACGACGGGATTTATTGTCACTAGTCCACTCCCATTTATTTGAAATAAGAAAGAAGGCGAAATGAAAGAAAGGCCGTAAGAAATACAAAAATACAATCTCTCGCGTGTTGATGAGGCCGAGTACACACGGCCCGTCAAAAATGTATAATAATGTTCGATAAATCACATGACACACGTTCTTATTTCCTAAAAATTCACGTGATATTCATTCCTACTCGAATCTGATAGCTTAATACACTGGAAATATTATTGTGGAGTTGATGAAGTTTGTATCACAGATACGCTCAGCACATACTGCAGGCTGGCTTCGGACAGACAGACGGACGCGGCTCTTATTACAGTCTAGATTTGAGGTAGTGTAGACTGTCGTAATTTTACCTACATCCTTCATTTCAAATCTGTGTTCTAACCGAGTTCTTTTTTTAATTCGAACCTTCCGCGCTTTCGAGAACCACATGTTAAGTTATTCCTTTGACACGTTCACCAGGTTTCCTCGGTTGTTAACGGTTAGTTGGTTAGGTTGTACGAAACAAAACTGGGAAATCGACATTACTTCTCGAATACATTTTATGCTTCCTGGAAAAATATGAAAAATGCAATTGCACGATAACATTTCACCGCGTATGATTGCAGTTATTTCTTACAAAGGTCGCGAAATAGATGAAATTTCATTCATTTATACCGGTATGTGAATGAGCAACCTTATGGTACACATATGGCTCAATACGCGGGAAATGTGTTCAATAAATTAGAAGTCAAATTGATTTTAAATTGGTTTTCGTTTGATAACCACAGCGTTGTTGCTCGTTTCGACGCTGTGATTTTAGGTATTAAGGAATTTAGGGTAAACATAGTATAAATGCAACATAATCAAAATCACATACAATGAGCGTGAACATTTTAACTTACGCCCAGGTTCAAATCAGGAGAGTATAAGTGAGCGCACTAGATAACATACTTCACTGGTTTCATACCTAGTGATGCCAAAAAAACGTTAATATGGCAGTTTTTTTGTAAAAAACTGTTTTTGTGTGTATTTTTTTTTTTTAATTTGCACACATCCAAATTTTTTGAGTATATAAAGATCAAATATTAGACATAGTAAGCGCTGAATTCTGACTCCATTAATCTGAGTTCTGTGGCTCCTGCTGTTCAACAAGGATACCTTCTCACATGAAAAATCCATTCATACTGTCCAGAACATCAATTCAATATTCATAAAACAAATACATTTTTCAATTTTTCCTCCAAACAAGTGGTGACAGATCACCCACAAGTACCCTCTTTTATATCAAGCAGGAAAATCTGAGACCGGCTGCCAGGTCTGCGCGGTTCCTCAATTATTGAGTATTCAGAGTCTTCCATTTCTGAGTCGTTCGATTCAAGCTGGAAAGTAGGAATGTTGATTGAAGCAGTAGAATGAATCACTGCTGGTTGAAGCTGGAAAGTAGGAATGTTGATTGAAGCAATAGAATCACTGTTGGTTGATGGCTGTGATCACCTGTGGCTGTGATGTGATGATGGCTGTAGTGGTGGATAAGTGGCAGGAGGTGCATGGTCAGGACATTCATGGGCATCGCCCATGTTACCCAGTGCCACGTTTTGCCCAATTAACACCAACTTGGCAGCTCTGTCTGAGCCTGTGGTCAAACGATTTCTTCTTGCAGAATGTACATACTAATGCATGTCTGCTAAAGAATTGCTCAACAGATACACTGGAGGGGGGTGGTAGCAGGATATTTGAGGCAACACGGCTCAGCTGACTTGAGCAACAGATCCCGTTCCACCAACTAGATTTAAGCAATTTAAACAATTTATTTCCCACAGGTGATACAGAAGTGGATTGTTTCTTAAGTCTAGTACAATGTTCAAATTTGAGGATAGCTACCTGAAGGCCCGAATATGTTCAGCGACTGCTAGGGCATCCTTCCATCAACGTAATTCTAGGGTGTACAATAATGTTCAACCTAATTCACTTAATCTAGATACACATTAGACTGATCAATGAGTTAGTTAACTCAACATTTGATGCTACATTTAAAAAAATAGTTTATGTGGATTAGATGTAAACAGTATATTCTATAAACGATTTAAAAGCAGACTGAAGATCAGCGATATTTACCATGGCAAATTATATTTTCAGGACCAGTCATGTAGGAGACAAGATTTGACTTGGTAATCTTACGCGACTAGTATTCTGATGGGAAATGAGACTCAAGATTTCTTTTGAATACTTTGTAAGAATTACTTTCACTGATCTCCGTAGGGATTGAGTTCCAAGTTTTAGTTCAAACGAAGATGACACTGAGTTGCGACCGGGCCTTTGAATGATAAGGAAGCATGAATTTACTTCTGTTTCGGGTTAAATGGTCATGACGACCAGTTTGTGCAGTTAATAATTATTTTAGGTTATTGTCGCCATCATTGGTGAATGTTCGGTAAATGAAATTACATATGGGGAGTTTGTAAAGATCCGTAAGTTTAAGCCTTTGCAAATTTTTGAATGAATCATTTATGTGAGCATTACATTCTAAAGATTTTTTACCGCTCTGATGGCTCTTTTTGCAGAGTTAAAAGTATATTGGTTATATTTTTATCAGTTGCGTGCCATGCTTCTATTCCGTATTGCAAGTATGGTGAAATGAGCGTTCGGTGGAGCGTTTGCAAATCTGTTTCAGGAAGAAAATTTTTAACTTTATTGAGGATTCCGGTGGATTTTAACAACTTAGTACCAATATGAGTACATAGTACAATTATAGATGCCCAGAAAATTACATGAGTTGGTTTCTTCGATTTCACCTTTAGCCAATTTTAATGTGTGGGAGAGATTTATTTTTCTTGTATGAGAATGTAATACATTTTGTTTTATTTTGTTTTATTTGTCGCCATCTATATTTTAATATAGATGGCAACTCCAAATAAATGACTTTGAAGGCAAGTTTGTTTTGGACCGGTAATCTGCCAACTCAGCCTCAATTTGGGTTGCATCCATGTCTGGCAGCTGTTTTGCAATATCATGAATTTCCTGCCTTGCATCCACCTGACGAGCAGAATAGGCATTTCACTTTTGCCACTTTCCTATCACTGGGGACATCTTTGAATAATATTGCAGTTGGAGTCTTCTTTCTGCCTGGCATTGTGACTTTCATTCAGAATCACTCACAATACTAAAAGTGCTACACCACAACAGGGGCATGAGCTGGGTAGTTAGAATAACAACAAAGTAAACAACTCACAGTGTTTTCAAATTTCAGTCAGACTCACAGTTTCGCCAAATCTCTCGAATGTAAATTCCAGACACTACATCAAATTGGCAGAAAAAGCTTATCTATGACCACCAGTATAGATATATTGATAAAACACATCATTTGGGGAGTTGAATGTGATACACGTGCATTGTAAAATAAATGAAATATCAAAAGATGAAATCACAGAAAATGAAAAATGTCTTACAACCATGGAAAACCATGAATTAAGGGGTATGCTACTCTATTTCATAATCAGACATGGAAACAATTATTGTAATGTGGTTCTTTTCCTTCTTTGGTCATGGTTTCTTCATAAAAAAATTGTTTAGTCACATCTCTATTCATACCTACAAGCATACGAAGCTACGGTGTAGGTAAAATCGGTTCAAGCAAAAGTTACATAAACGTTTTAGGAACAAATATAAGCATTTTTCTCTTTCCCATCGCTTATTCAACCTTCCTTATTCAATGTCGAACGGTCAGTCTATCAATATATCTATCCCGCCGTTCATCTTTCGAATCATTCATCTATTTATCATTTTACTTAAGTCCTGGACGGTTCATAGCATTCACTGAACTCTAAATGCTTGCGTACCAAAAGCGGTACGATCATCCTCTCAAAGTAATTATGTTAGATTTTAGTTAAAGGGAAACCTTAAAGGGGAAAATACTTTAGTCATCCTCTTCGGTAGCCTCTTGGTGCTCCGGTAAAGGATTGAAATCAAGCGAAAGAATTCGTGACTTCCAGACGGCAGTTCAGCAAAACTGCAAAAGGAATATGCACTATAAGTTTAAAAGTTACCTACTTACCAAGTAATTCTTTTATACTTCCAGGTATTTTCACAGATTGCTAATTTGATATAAAAACGTTCAATACCGATCAGGCCAGCAGGTTTTATTTCGGACCTCTACTATGACAACTTAGATCGTCACAGTTATGGTGGCAGGATCAAGGTGCAGAGTACGGCCGATGGCAATAAAACACATTCGATTTGTGCGTCCAGCGGTCTCATCTATATAATATTCAGCTCATTCCTCCTTTAGTTAGTCCGTCCGTTACGCTTTCGTCCGAGTTTGCGGTATCATGAACACCGAATTCCTGAGTGTTACATTAAAAGATCGTACAGTACATGCATTGTTTTTTCACAATTTATACCAATTTCTCCTAATTGTTAAGAAATACATTTAATCAGAAGACCACATCTTCCATAAAAATCCATCAAAGTCTCGATCGGATCAGCGTGTTTTCTTCATGTTTATGTGATAATTGCGCCTGAGAACCACACATTGGAGCGAAAATTGGAAGCTGCTCGCGAAAGAATGAGACTTTACTGACAGAGAATAAGGAATGAACAACGGCAGGAAATCCTTGAAAGGGACTGGCAACGTCAGTGAGTGATGCGAGCTGCAATGAACGATGTTCAACATGAATGGTCCTTAAGCGAGAGTCGAAGAAAGTAAATCATGCGTGAAAATATGGACGAGGAGCAGCAATCTTGGTACCTGAGCGGCGGAGAAATTTATTTCAGCAAAGAAGACCAAAT